>CM035174.1:82413087-82591725 GCA_020205615.1 Panax quinquefolius | reverse complement strand
ATTATTGATTCTTACGTAAGAAGGCACTACTCAATAATGGTTACGATGAATTCTTCGCTCAAGTATTTTATTGAGTTAATAATTATCGCGTTGATATTTTATATTGTCATTGTTTCAATAATTGTCATTACACAAAGATTTTCATTATCGAAGCAATAATTCATATTATCTGAATAATATTATTAGATAACATTATTGGCAATGTCTAGAAAGTTACATCTAAGGAGAGGTTTGAGTCACCTAATCTTGGCGCGCCAAGAAGAAGAAATTCTTATTGGAAAGCCCCTTTCCTGAAGCGCTGGTTGTCAATATTGTGATTCTGTAATATTATTTGTGAATAATTAATTATTGATTTATATGATGAGGAAAATATTGATTTTATGTGGATATAGATGGAGAAAATTTTTAAAATGACAATTGTTGAAAATTAATATTTTATCTTTTTACGATAAAATAATTCATTTAAATATATTATTTTAATAATATATTAACGGTGATATTTTTATAACGAATGTGGGATATATGAGTATACGAGGAGGAAGAGTATTTTTGTTGCAATAAATGTTTAAAACATGTTAAACATGTCGGTGGACCCCATTTATTGATCGAAATTTGATTATAACGTAAAATCGCCCCGTTTGTGGATTTCGGGCCAATTTCTATTTGGAATTTGGAAAAATTTTCTTCTCAAAGTTGTAGAGAATTGAATTTCCTATAAAAACTCATGAGATTCGAATTTTCTGATGAAAGGGCTATTTATTATGAATTATTGAAAGTTCAAGCTTCAAATAATTGATTTTTGTAAGTTTTAATTATTTATTTTATGAAAAACGTTTTTATCATTTCTTTCTAGAAGGTTGGCATGTGGGAAATGTTGGGATCTGATTTCCAAAGAGGCGTAGGAAATTTATTAATAATAATATATTTTATTAAATTTTCTGCTTTTGGTGTTCTAAGCATTTTCCTATAAATAGGGTCTTAGGTTAGAATTGAAAATCACACCAAAAATCAAGTTTTCTCTCTATATTATCGAGCGTATTCTTGTGAGTATTTTGAGTATACTTTGAGTATTGCTATCTGGGCAAGTCTAAGTCATAGCCTTTATCCAAGGTGTTTCAAATGTAAGTAACCGATCTTTCGAGGTAAGGATATTTTTTTTTTCAGTAATGATATTATTTCTTCAATATCATTATCTTTGAAATGTTGATCTGAAGTTTTTATCAAATTTGGAACTTTTTCATGTTCTGGGGTTACTTATTCATGGGTTACTATTCATGAAGTTACTATTCACGAAGTTACTATTCATGAAAGTTCTTATTCACGAGTTACTATTCACTTAGTACTATTCATAAGCGTGAAGATGTTTTTGTGGAATTTCTATCTTTTGGTGTTTGAGTTACTATTCACGATACTCTGACTATTCACGATACTCTGATCTATTCATAAAAAATAAAATTTCTTCTTTTCGTCTCAAAACATCTATTACGGATACTAACTCGATTGATCCATGTTTTGATCATTCTTGAATTTTACACCACTATGATTATTTTTGAGGTATTTTTGGACGTGGATAAAACCAAGTACGAATCCTTAATCCTTAATCCTTGTCATTTTGTTTCACTAGATTCGTTTCTTTAAAAAAAATATATTTTCATCATCCTCGATCTTAAATGATGATATTATGGAATATCTTTGGCTCAGTAGTGCAAAGATGAATGATTTCTTAAGAATATCTTTGGGCTGTAGTGCAAAAGATGAATGATTTTGAAGAATATCTTTGGCCAGTAGTGCAAAGATGAGCAGTGTTTAAATGAACATGATTAATGATGAATATCTTTGGCACCAGAGTGCAAAAGATGAATATTTGATTCGGATGTATATTGATTGATGTTCTGGGGGATAAAAGATAGAGCGATGAACTTTTAAATTCATACATAGAAGATAGTAGTTTGCATTCTCTACTTAACTCTTCTAATGAATTATTATTTCAGCTGCGAATATTGATTTAAAATTTGTTGTCTATCAGATTCTATTATATTTTTCCTGTTGAAGACTAACGATAATTTGTTGTATATTATCTTAGTCATAATATTCTTTTCTTGAGCTAGTTGAGCTCACCCTTTTCCTTTTTGTTCCATTTTTCTCGGGAGGCGAGAATATAGCGAAAGTACGTAGCCTGGGGTATGGAATGAAGGTTTTAGAAAGGATTGTTTAGTAGTCCTCACCATTTTTGTAAAATAATGTATCAATAAATGTGATGAGGATTTATTTGAGTATAGATATTGTCTAGAAGATAATATTTGTATTCAAACTCACAGTTTTACTCTTGTAATAATAAAGTTGTAGTTATTTCTGTACCATGTATTGACAACTCAGAATAGGTGATGTATACCTATTTTGGGGGCGTCACATGTTACCCGAAGTCGATCTATTAATAATGTCTCTTATAATATTGATTTTCCTGAATCTTCTAGACGATCTCTGTCTGATCCCTTAGAATCTGTTTATCAAGAGTCTAAAAATCCCAGTAATGAGTCTGTAAAAAATGAAGACTTAATTAGAGGAATTCATATTTCTGAGAATCAAATACCTCATGGTATTTATGAAACAAATACTCCTCAAAATAGAAGACCTTATAGTCCAACTGCAAGTGATATGAATTTTGAATGTTAATGGATTTTTCTCCCAATAGTAAAATTCGCCAATGCTTAATGTTGATTGATTTCACAATCAAAACATACGTGCAAGTATACACGGTCAACAAGTAATAAAGTGAAAGTAGAGTATCGTTCCCACGTGGAATTATTTAATAAAATTCACCAAGTACTAGTTCTTAACCAAACTAATTTTATTTAAACAATTACAATTTGTGATTTTTCTAATTAAGAAAAATAAATTAACTAAATAAACTAGATTACTTTATAAATGAATTTCAAATAAATAAAGATCAAGACTACAATATCTCCAATTATGAGCTATAAACCAATTATCCAACTATCCCAATTATTACGCCACCTGAATTGTTAACAGGAATTCTAGTTGTTAAAAGCTCTTTCCCAAGTGAACAAATAACTTTTATTCAATTCAATTAATCCTGCGATATTTCTATTTAGAATAATTAAACCAAACCCGTTAAGTTCCAATTCCCAATTTGTTACATGCAGTGAACAGATATTCCTATTCAATTCACGACATTAATTATTCATCTCTTACAAATAATTAAGCATACATGTTATCATGTCCAGTTCCAACACTAGATTTTATCTCCCGAATCCTTCTAGAGTAACACTATAATTATTGGCCAAATAATTAATCAATACGCACAAGACATGATAAACCATTCACCTTGACATAAATAATTGGAATAAATTAAATAATTAATTCATAGACATAAAAGGTTCAATTTGTAGTCTTAATAAAAGAAATTTAGTTCATTGTCATTGAATTAAAATCAAGAATCCACAATTGAATAGACATTAAAAGATAAAAGTAAGAGAAGAGAAGAGAATAGAATCTGTTGTCAGCAAATCTCCATCTTCCTCAAGCTCCTGCTCTTGATCTTCAATGGTCTCCAAGTTGCTTCAATCTCTAAAACTAATAAGAACTAAGGTTTATGTTCTAATCTAATGGAGTGTATCTCTAATCTAATCTATGTAATCCCCCGTTATTTTATGCCTCACATCATGTATTTATAGGTTGCAAGTCCAATTTTTAGCTTAGGAACAAACCCAATCCAATTTGGAGTCAGAAAAATGTCAAAATTCACCCAAAAATGCGTCCAAGCTTGACCAAGCCCTTCCTCGGTAGCCTTGGCATTGGGCATGGCGCAACAACAACGCCTTTCTAGCCCCTGCTACTGGGCATAGGCCTTGTTTAGGCGCCATACCGGGCCTCGTAATTTGAAAATTTTCTCGCTCGACGCCCTTTGGGAAAATGGCCATAACTTCTTTGTCCGAACTCCGATTTTGATGATTCAAGATGTTCCGAAAAGCGGAGACGTAGATCTACAATTTTCATTCTTTAAGGTTTTTGAAATATGGTCCGGAGAAATGTTGAAATTTGCCCTAAAGTGACTGCTATATAAATGGCAAACCGACAACGCGAATCTAGCCACCCCAAACATCGATCCAAGTAACTTTTGTCCCAATTCTTACAAAACAACGTAAAACATGCATGAATAGACACAAACACTTAAAACATCCAAAAGATTAATCTCAAACGCACTTGATTCATGTGTATAAAACTCATTCATCACTTAAACTAGGAGTTCTTACAGGATAAGTATAAGAATTTTAGAAATTGGTATTTTAAAAATCATGATAATGGAAAATTAGCAAATATTAAAGCTGATTATTATGCTTATCTGAATAAGAACCAGTGCATTTTATCATTTGTTAAATGGTATTATGATTTTGTTTTGAAATCAGAATTTTACATTGAAAGTCAACTGAATGTGTTAACTGGAATCCAAAAATATTGGATCACCACAAGTGGTAATATAATTCAATCTGTTCATCCGCCTCCTAAGTCTCTTCAACTTAGCTCAGGAAATGAAAATTTAAAACCCTTATTTATCAATTCGTATGTTGATATATCTGAAACACTTCATCAACAAGAAGAAGTTAAAATAAAAGATATTTTACCCTGTCCAAACAGAATAATTATACTAATTTATTCCTTCAAACTGTAGGAAAACAGTTAATCAGAATAGACGAACAAATTAATCACATTAATGATAATTTTCAAATTGTTCCCCAAAAGCTTGACCTCCAACCTGTAACTATTAAGCCACCTTTAGAAGTTAGTAATTTTAAAATGAAATCTTCTAAATCTGACAATGAGTTTATTGATAATCTTTTAAATAAAATGAAAGATTTAAAGCTTACAACTGCATCATCTCATATTAATATAATATCTGGACAACCATCTCATAACAGTAATAATAATACTGAAAGTGATGAAGATAATTCTGATATTAATAATATCTCCCCTATTCATATTTTGGAAATTCAAAATAATTTTCAGGAAATGCAAAATCTTAATAAAACGACTTACAGTCACAAGCCTATAAATCGAATGGCTTTATCTAGACCTAGTAGGTATTATTACCCCAGACCTACTCCTCAAGATATTTTGTATGAAGAAGACTTTCTTCATTCTCAAAAATCTTACCATGGTAAAACCATGCATTTATGAATGGAATATTGATGGTAATACAGAATATCAAATTTTTGAAATCATTCATCATATTATGATGTATGCAAAAGTCTGTAAACAGAATGATAACACTGACCATCAAATCTGTCGTTTCATAGTAAATGGATTTACCGACATTCTTAAAGGATGGTGGGATAATGTACTTAATGAAAGACAGAGAACTGAAATTCTTTAATCCTATAAGAATGAAACTGATCCTATTACTAAACTTGAAACCAAAAGAGAAGATGCTTGTTACACTCTTGTTCAAGCTGTTCTTCATCATTTTGTTGGACCAGGACTTATGAATACTGATAGGAGTAGAGAACTCTTACAGAACCTTCGTTGTCCATCCTTAACTCATTTTAGATGGTATAAGGATGTTTTCTTAATTAAAGTTATGCAAAGATCGGATGCCAATAGTGAATATTGGAAAGCCAAGTTTATTGACGGTCTCCCTACTTTCTTTGCTGAAAAAGTCCGTAAAAAATTAAGAGATAAACATGACCGTATGAGTATCCCTTATGACCAGTATTCTTATGGCCATCTTATTTCAGTAATTATTGAAGAAAGATTGTCATTATGCAATGATATGAAACTTCAACAATTAATGAAGAAACATAATCTCACCAAAAGACATGAGATAAGAGAATTTTGCGATCAATTCTCTTATGATACAAAATTACAGTATCCCCAAAAGACTAAAAAACAGCAAAGTTCTAAACCTTCTAGACCTTACCGAAGACGTTCTTCTAGAAAATCTTCTAATAACAAAACCCCTAAAAAATCTAAGAAGAAGAAAAGGACCAGTAGTAAAAAAGATAAATCTAAAATTGAATGTTATAAATGTGGAAAAATAGGACACTTTGCTAATAAATGCAAATCAAAATTAAAACAGATACTTAATGAAATGTCCCTTGATAAAGACATTCAACAGCAAATTCTTAGTTGTTTAACTAGCAGTGATTCAGAACCTAGTTCAGATGAAGATTTAGCTGAAATCTATTCTGAATCTGGCAATGATTCTGGTGAGGATCAATGTCAAGCCTGCACAATTAAAAACAACTGTAATACAACTATTAAAACTGACTATTGGAAAGCCATCGTCAAAATGAATGGTTTAGATATTGGATGACCCAGTAACAATGTCTTAACGAACACCCAAAAATCTCTTCTCGACTTAGCAGACCAAATTAATGATCTAGAAATTAAATTAAAATTTTTGGAAATCTGTTATAAAAATCAAAAAACAGAAGAAATTCTTCCCATCGAACAATATAGCATGAGAGAAGTCATGAAACGTATTCAAAACGTTTCTACTACTGAAAAGCCCACTACTATCCAGGACCTCAAAAGTGAAATAAGTATTTTAAAATCTAAAATTAAACAATTATAAAATAAAAATGTTATTATTTTTCAAGATTTAAATAATATTAAACAACAGTTAAACCATAAACAGGATAATCATGTAGAATCCTCCAAAACTGAATCTTCTGATAAACTAGAGTCTTCTGAACATTATTTAATGCTTATGAATCAAGTAGTCTTTCAGAAGTGGTATATCAGAATTACTTTTATCATTAAACCGGATTTTATTATTAAAGATGTCATTGCCCTAGTAGATAGTGGTGCTGACATGAACTGTATTCAGGAAGGATTAATTCCTACCAAATACTTTCAGAAAACCACTCAATCTTTAACTAGTGCAAGTGGTAATACTATGAATATTAAATATAAAATTCCTGAAGCCTTGATCTGTAATCAAGGTTTATGTTTACCTACTTCATTTGTTCTTATCCGTAACATGAATCAAAGTATCATTTTAGGCACCCCTTTCTTGTGTCTCTTAATGCCTATCTCAAAAATTGATACTTTGGGAATTCATACAACTCTAAACAACAACAAACATATTATTTTTGAATTCATTAGAGAACCTTATACAAAAGAATTAAATCAAGTTAAACACATAATTTATTCTAAAGAAAAAAAGATTAATTTCATTCAAAAGGAAATAAAATTTCTTATTACAGAACAAAGAATTTTACAACCTTCTTTACAGAAAAAAATAAAATTATTCCACAAAACCCTTCAAGTTGAAATCTGTAGTGATGTCCCGAATGCTTTCTGGAATAGGAAGAAACACATTATTTCTCTTCCTTATATCCCTAATTTCAATGAGAAAAATATTCCTACTAAGTCTCGACCTAGTCAGATGAAGAAGGAATATTTGCTCCTTTGCAAAACTAAAATTGAGTCCCTTAAGCAGAAAAAATTAATAAAGCCCAGTACCTCTCCCTGGAGTTGTACAGCCTTCTATGTTAATAAAAATTCAAAAATTGAACAAGGAACCCCCCGACTCGTTATCAATTATAAACCGCTTAATGAAGCCCTTCAATGGATTAGATATCCAATTCCCAACAAGAAGGACCTTCTGGACAGACTTCATGATGCCACTATTTTCTCTAAATTTGACATGAAATCAGGATTTTGGCAGATTCAAATTAGAGAATATGATACTTATAAAATTGTTTTCACAGTACCTTTTGGTCACTGTGAATGAAATGTTCTTCCATTTGGAGTAAAAAACGGACCTTCAGAATTCCAACACATCATGAATGATATTTTTTATCCTTTTACTGAATTTATTATTTTCTATATTGATAATGTCTTAATTTTCTCTTCATCCATTGAACAACACATTAAACATTTAAATATTTTTTAAAATGTTATCATGAAAAATAATTTGATAGTTTCTGCCCCTAAAATGAAACTTTTCCAAACTAAAATAAGATTTCTTGGACATAACAATGGAACTATTATTCCAACTGATAGATGTATTGAATTTGCATCTAAATTTTCGGATGAAATTAAGGATACTAATGAACTGCAAAGGTTTTTAGGCAGCCTTAATTACATTCGAGATTATTATCCGAATCTTTCCCGTGATGTCGCTTATTCTCAGATACTCTGCTACGTAAAAATCCTTTACCTTGGATCACGAGCATATCGATGCAAGAAAAAGATCAAAACCAGGGTTAAACAGCTACCTTGTCTTTCTTTACCTAATCCTAAATGGAAGAAGATCGTTCAAACTGATGCTTCTAATATAGGATATAGTGGTATTCTTAAACAATTTAATCCTAACAGTAAAAAGGAGGATCTTATTCGTTTTACTTCAGGAGTTTGGAAAGGACCTTCTTTAAACTATCCCACAATTAAAAAAGAATGTCTTTCAATTGTTAAATGTGTTTTAAAATTTCAGGATGATCTTTTGAATTAGCACTTTTTTATCTGAGTTGATTGTTCAGGTGCAAAACAGATATTTAAAAAGGATGTTCAAAATTTAGCTTCTAAACAGATATTTGCTACTTGGAAAAGTACTTTATTCGTATTTGACTTTGATATTGAATATATCAAAGGAAAACAGAATTCTTTACCAGATTTTCTAACCAGAGAATATTTGTAGGAATGACCAAGAGAGGTCGTGTCGCATGGTCAATGAGAGGCCGAGGCAAGAGCCAATCAGACATATCTGTAATTTTCTAGTCTTAATACTCAATCCAGTAATTCTTCGGCTTCTTCTAGCCAACCAACAGTAAAAGATGTTCTTCTATTATCAGAACAGTACATTCCAAACAAATATGTGGAAGAAACAGTATTGATCCTTGATCAGAATGATGAGAAATGGATGAAAGATCCATGGGAGATAAAGAGACATTATTTAACGACTCAACAGTCTCCTCCTCGTTTTAACCAGTATCGTTATGTTTATGAACAACTTATCATTGAAACAGCATCAATGGACATTAAGCATACGCTTCATGATCCTACTAAGCCAACCAGCCCAATCTAATACAGTAAAATAACTATCAAAAGCATCATGCCGCATGCTAATTGGGATATTAATTAAAATAAACTAACTTCCTTTTTTTTCTTTTTAAAAAGTTTTTGACACAATTTTGCTTCAAAAATAAGTAGATACAATTTAGTACAAATATATAAAAGTTTAAATAAATTTTATATTAAAGGCTTCTCAAATAAGCAGATAGCATTTAAAAGGCGAGATATATAAAGTTTTAAGAACTTTTATACTTAAGAAAATATACTTCTTTGTAAGCGAGATATTAATTTATACTTTGATCAAATAATGCTTCTATGTAAGTAAATATATAAATTTATTGTGAGACCCCAGATTTTATGAATAAAGATTTTATTTTTTCGAAATATTTTTTTGAATATTATGGTGTGGATTTGATATAATGTTATAGTTGTGGGTAGTATCTATAAATTTTGCAAAGTATGCAAGTTGTCATATTATATTCGATTGGTCGGGGAATATTTATTTTATCAGGGAATATTCGTGCAACGACACAATTATTGGTGGACCTATGCAATGTAATTATCATTCGAATGAGAAAACGACAAAAATATTTTATTAAAAATACTAATCAAGTTTTAATTGTTAATCTTGTTGAACTACTTCGGTAGTAAAAAGTATCTGATGTCTGGCGTGGTTGCATAGTAGCACACTGCGGTATTGATTATTGATGCTTACGTGATAAGTCACCGCTTTTGTTTTATTGGTATTATTAATGTAATAAAAGTAATACTTTTATAAAGTTATTCTATAAATAGAATATATTATATTCTATTATGCATAGTGTTGCATAAGTGTCTGCATAGTATTTTGCATAGTAAAATCTTTTTATATAAAATAGAATACTTTTATAAAGTTATTCTATAATTAGAATATATTATATTTTATTATACATAGTATTTGCATAGTGCTGCGATAGTGTTTGCATAGTAAAATCTTTTATAAAGTTATTCGTTTTATTAGATTATAAATAGAATATATTATATTTTATTTAAAAGATTTTGCTTTAAATATGGACCGTCAGATTAAAGTAAATCAAACTGGACCGCTCATGAGTTAATTCTTATATGCGGTCCATTTTTCTATAAATAGAAGCTCATTCCTTCATTATTTCGGCGAATTTAATTGAAACTAAACAGAGAGAGAAACTATAGAGAGAAAGAAGAAAAATATTTTGCTACTTCATTACTTTTATATCCAAGATTTTCTTTCTAAGGTAGGGAATATTATTTGTTGTACTCGTAAAGGGTACTCTTTCTTTCTTATTTATGAAGAGAACTTCTATTATTCCATTCTTTATTATTACATTGGAATAACTCAGATATCTGTGAGCTACCCTATACTTGGTGAAATTCTTACGTTATTCCATTCTTTATTATTATGTTGGAATAACTCGTCTGCAAAAAGTAACTCGCATACATGGTGAAATTCTTCTAATATTTCATTCTTTTTTATTCATTTGGAATATCCTGTTCATGCGTTTTTACGCGGACCGATTAAAATCTTTATTATTACGTTAGAATATCCACATCATGCGTTTTCTTACGGACCGATTAAAATCTTTATTATTATTCTGTTGAATATCTCATGCATGCGTTTTTACGGACACGGTTCCGTCTTTATTATTATTACATTGGAATAACACGTCATCTGCAAGTACCGCATGCATGGTGATTTCGTTGTTATTCCATTCTTTATTATTCATTGGAACATCCTGCCGGTGCGTAATTTACTTTGACGACCGTTTCGTTATTATTATTACATTGGAATAACTTTCTACATCGGGCACCGCGTGCATGGTGATTCCTTTTGTCATTCAATTCTTTATTATACTCAGTTGGCTAAAGTTTTGACTTCTATACTCCATGAAATTAGTGGAATATCCTTGATATTTGCGCTTCATCCAGTATCTTTTTATGGAAATATTCTTCTGAGCATTCTTGAATTTTACTCTACAAAGCAGTATCTTGTTGACAATTTGGACGTTATCAGTTCTTAGATAAATAAATTCTTGAACTTGTTTTATTGAATTCTTATATCATTGTTATCATCCTCATGTTTATTTTTTTTGAAAGTCATCTGTGGCCTATAGTGCATAGATGGACTTGGTATGATTATGACGAGGGATTATTCGGTATAATCATAACCGTAATGTTACAAATGATGTGGAAAAAGTCCTCATCGCCCGTGTAGTGCATTGATGAATAGTTTTTGGTATGATTATGGCTATGGATTCTCTTTGGTAGTAGTGCAAAAGATGAATTGTTTTATGGCATTATCAGACTGATTGATGAAAACATGATTATCTTTTAGCCAGTAGTGCATGGATAATTCGTGGTCGTGATACTTAAAGAATATCATTGGCACGTAGTGCGGGGATGATTTGATGATGTGGATTATTTATTATTGTCGAGTCTCGCGTGATAAAAGTGATGAAAAACCTTTTAAATCATAGAAGATAGTAGATTTTATTCCCTACTTGACTCTTCTAATGGATTGCTTGTTCCGCTTGAGTTAAACTTGATAGTTATTATATTTTATCAGTTTAACACTGTTGAAGGCTATCGATAAATTATTCTGCATTATCTTAGTCATAATATTTCTTACTAGGCTAGTTGAGCTCACCCTTTCTTTCACTTTTTTCTCTCTGTGAAATGAGAACGAATGGGACTAATCGGGAACAGAGTGATGATCCTAGATGTTTGCATTAGTAGTCCTCACTATTCTGTGAAATAGTATGATAATAATTGTAATGAGGACTCCTTTTGAGTTTGTATACTCTCTAGTGGACAATATTTGTATTCAAACTCACAGTTTATGTTTTGTCGTATTGTACACGACAGTTGTATTATTAAGTTGTATTTGAATTCTGTACCATGTATCTGGCGACTCAAGATGGGTGATGTATACCTTATTTTGGGGGCGTCACATTTATGCACTGTTCAAAAAGTTTAAATAACTTTTATATTTTGTGTAAAAAGTACTTCTTGAATAATCAAGTATATAACTTTAAGCTAGATTTAAATGTGTTTTTGTATAAGCAGATTTATAAAGATTAGTTTTTCTTTATAAAATAAAGAATGTGTTTTTATTAAAAATAGATTTAAATTTTATTTCAAATATAAAAGTTTAAATAATTTTTATAATTATGCTACTTGTTAAGTAGATACATAAGTTTGTGATATATATAAAAGTTTAAATAACTTTTATATTATGCAACAAGTATATTATGAATGTTCTGATAATAACATAAATCAAGTATAATAAATTAAACAATTTAAGTAATACTTGATATAGCAAATACATTTGTTAAACTCGAAGATATATATAATAAAATATTTTCTCTATCTTGCGAATATTAAATAAGGCCACTTAGTATTTCAAAACCGTTCGAATGATATTCTTGTTTAAGGAATACCTCCAACTAGCGCTATCTAAATCTGACCGAATTTAAAGTTTGACTATTAATATTTGTATAAATATTTTCGATAGATCACTTAGCATTTTTAAATTGTTCGAATGATATTCTTGTTTAAGGAATACCTCCAAATAGCGGTATCTAAAACTGATCTACTTCACGATATTTATATAAATAAATTATATATCTATAAAGAGCCACTTATATAGCATTTCAAAACCGTTAGAATGATATAGAATGATATTCTTAAGGAATATATATCTCCAAATAGCGGTATCTAAATCTGGCTTTTTATGGATATAAATAGATGAAAAATATATATATATATATATATATATATAATAATTTCTATGTGTCTATCTATATTTATACGCAAGTATGAGATAATAACAAATAAATTAATTCAAGAACTTATCTCAAAGTAATTTGACCAATTTTTCTCTTCAGAAGATCACAATTTTAATAAGAAGCTAAGTAAGCTTTTTAGAGATAGATTATGTAGGCAAAGAGAATATATGCTTTTCTTGATTTGGAAATTGGCAACTTGAAAGTGAAAAAAAAGCTCCCTTATTTATAGGGAATTTTGGCCAGGGGTGTTTTTGAAATATTGACAGATGAATTTTGAAATTAATGGCCTAGATTGATCTGATTCAAAATGGATGGTTTGGATGAATTGAATAAAAATTCACACGGATCGGACTAGCTTAAAGAATTCCGCCTATGTTACTTGGGTTGTGTTTGATAAACCTGGGAATTATGATCTGAATGATTATGATGTCTTAATAAATTCGATCATCTGAATAGTTATGAGGTCTGAATCTAAAAAATTGTTTGATAACTAAAAAATAAGTTGTCTCTTAATGACACTATTTTATCATTTTGAAGGGTAAAATTTTATTTAATAATTTTAAATATTCAATTTAATAAAAATGAGTGCATAATATATTGTTGAATATATTTATATAAAAAAAAAAACTAGCACAAAAATTTCATTAAGAGGTACCTCTTAATTATTAAGATTTTATTTTCTGTCTTACCGATTAAGAGACATTCAGAGGTAACAAAAAAACAAACAAACAACATCATGCCTCTTCGCGAATAAGAGACAGTCCATTAAGAAGAGGCAATCAAATATAAACAAATACACTCATTTTCTCCATTAATCCAATCAAGTGATCAGCACAATTTAGACATAAAGGCTAAATCATTTCAAATTTCTCGGGCTTACAAAAACTTCATCAAACATTTACATAGCAACGGCAGAACAAGGCTTACAAGCCTCTCACATTTTATTTCTTCAGGCTTTTAATTACCATGGGCCACATGACTTACTAATGTAACCGAACTGAACTTAATAAACCTTTATATTTTGTGCATTTAAATTGCTTAATTCGGATAGTAGGAAAAGGCTAAAACCTTTTGGAAGTTTTGTTTTCAAAAATAACATTATATATATATATATATATATATATATATATATATTTTTTGAAATAATTGATGAGGAAAAATCTTTTTTAGGAATAGAGATTTTCCTTACCTTAGGAAATGTTATTTTTGAATTAATCTCTTTAACCCTTGATATTAATTTATCAAATTCAAGAAAATATTAATTCAAGTTTGGGATAAAAATATTTTTGGTCAAAATAAATAAGATAATTAAAAATATTATATCATATAAATCATATGGAGAGGATTTTAGCCTAATTACTAATTTTATTGTTATCATCAAAATATTCTCAAAAGTTGGAGACCCAACAATCTCTTCTTTTTTTGATGATGACAATTCTACTAAAAATATTAGTATGACCCCTTTAATATATGAATCGCATTATGAGTATTTTAAAAAAAAATATTGTTCGTAGGTTTGAAAAATTCATAATTTATTCTATTATAAATTATAGAATTATAAGTATTCTTATTTATTTTGGTGATATATCATTATAACATATAACATAGTATAATTAGTAGTTTTACACTATTTGGGCTAAAGCCCAAGGCGCTAGAACTTTTAGCCAAAAAATTTTTGAGGCTCTTAAATATTCTCTTCTTTTTATTATTTAAATAGAATACTTATATATTAAAGCAAACAATCAATAGCGCTGAGTTCGTCTCCTACTCTTCTTCATCTGAATTACAAATAGTCTCCTCCTTCACAGTTCACACAAATAGTCTCCTACTCCTAGACTCCTTCACACAAATCAATCAATCTGAAAAGCAAATAATCAGATGAGCTTCTCCAACGGACTTCGTCTCCTTCAGTCCTTCATCACTGTTTAATTTCATGTATTAATTCTATTTTTTAGGATTTTGAAATTAATTATTTTGTTTATGAGATTTATGGTAATCCGAGGTTACTAAGCGTCCTTTAAGTCTCTATAGTTGAATTAATGCTTCAGTGGCTCGGTGCCTTTTGAATCTTTGATTGAATATTGGCAAACATAAATAGGGATATACTGATTATTATATTCTACATATTTAAAGCATATAATATGTACAAAACAGTTTAATTATTATGTACTTGGGGGTTCATCATCAAATTCAGTCTTTCGGGTTTTTTTTTAATTATTTGGGAGTAGTGTTAAACTTTAATAAAGGAGGCCCTATTTGATAATTAATTTATAGATAATCACGAGATTATGCTGGAATTTTGTAGATTTTTAAATTTTAATTCACCATGGCTCCTAAAAAATATATGTCTGGATTTGAAAAAAAAAAAAGAAAGAAAAAAACGGATGAATTAGTTCAATCTCAAGCGGGTTCACTCGATAAATTTTTTGGTAGTAAGAAACAAAAGGGGAGTTCTAGTGTGGTTGAACAGTCAGAGAATGAAGAACATATAGTAGATACGGGGAATGAAGAATAAGAAAATTTAGCGGAAGATACGGATTACTTTTTTGACTTAGTGATAATGTGATATTTAAATGATGCTTTGGAAATATTGAAATAGTTGTTTATTATATTTGGTATTCTTTCATATTGATGCTCTTTTGTTCAGGAAAAGTTCTTCGTTTTTTTATGCCTCTCTTAATAGCAATTCGTAAAAGACCCATTTTTTTGTTGTCCGCTTTAGGCCAATCAGTAAATATGACAATATATACAGCTAATTATGCTTATTTATTTTGGTGACATGTGATTATAACATATAACATAGTATAATCAGTATATCACTAAATATAGCAATATATACTAACTGCATTATAATAGCAGTTATAACTAGCAATAATAATAACAGTAAAAACTAGCAATAATAATAACAGTATTATTTTTTCTTCTCCCCATCTATTATCATAAAAAGGGAATAAAGAAATCTTTAGAAAATAACCTGCAGAAAAGTGAGTTAGATTATATAATTATCAGAAGAACAGTTTAAAGAGAAAGGTACCTGCATAGTGTTGGAATATATAGCAATTAACAAGATTAATAATACAGTAAATTGGAACAACTTAGCTGAAAAACTGAGCCGTAGCGTAGCTACTGTTCTAAAAAGTGATTTCGTCCCCACTGATAATAATTACATGTACAAATGGGTTGTCGGCGGTCACTCTCCAAGATTCAACGGCTAAGTCTTCGATCGTGTGTACTCACAGAAGGAGGCTTTGGACTTGTCTATGTGGATTACCCAATTAACAGTTAACGCAGAGTAGATATATATGAACAGACATTAGAGAGAAGGAGAAGAAGAAACTGTATATTCTGTTGTGTCTCTTTTCCTCTGAATAACAATTAGCACTTATAAGGAGAAGAAGAACGTTGGAGTTTTTAAAGGAACGTTTGGGACTTACAGAAATAAAAATACCAATTAAATTGGGAGTTACATAAATAAATTATACCAATTAAATTGGGAGTTTCATAAATAAATAGCCGATGTGTGACTTTGATAAAACCTTAATTTTTAAGCATAGCCAACAATCCCCCACATGATTCAAAATTATCAAAGAAAGAAAAATTAAAAGGAAATGAGAAGGGCAATGGATTTTAGATACATAACGTCGATACCTTGTGGGTTTGAATCGACACTTAGTGGAACAAACTCATAATTATAGATTATAGGTGAACTATATTCTTGAACCTATTATCTATGATACAATCAATTTGACTTGCACACATATCTAAAAATCTTGAATCCACACAAGTCCGCGGTTGGGCGCGTTCTAGGCCATATGCCATATCCCAAATTTTTATAAAGGCTCTAGAGAGTTTGCCAAAGACTCTCATAGGAAGCGGCCTACACTTCCACCTTTATATAGGTGAACCCATTAAGTGTATACTGACATACACCACCCTTTAGGGCTATGAGTTTCATTAAGAATCTAAACGATTCATCCTTTCACAATTTGTCAGTAAGCACCACATACACACAAGAAGGGATATAAGTAATTGTAGTGCTATAATTAAGTAATTACGTGACTTGTTGTTGCCCATTGAACCCAATTCATGGGATCTCCAATCACATGGGTTGGTTTTCCATCGCGTATTACTTACTCAAGATGTTGGCAATAGTCTCATCCCTCTGGATGCTTCTTGGACACTCTTTTTAATTAATCCCTTTGTAAGCGGATCCACTAGGTTTTTTTTTCATACCTCACAAATTCCATGGAAATAACATCGTTTACTGATCAGTCTTCATTCAATATTATGTCTCAAGCGAATATGTCTTTATTTCCCATTATACACATGGTTCATTCCTCGTCCAATAGCAGCTTGAGAATCACAATACAGAGATATAGAAGGAATTGTTATGTCTGCCAATAAATTCCTCAACCACTCTGCTTCTGTACCTGTCAATTCTAATGCAATAAATTCAGATTTCATAGTAGATTTAACAGTACAAGTTTGTTTAGCAGATCTCCAAGAGACAACTCATCCACTTAAAGTATACACATATCCACTAGTGGAGCTTGTTTCATCATTAGCAGATACCCAATTAGCATCACAATATCCTTCAAAAACATTAGGATTATCAGAAAAATGTACACTTGCATTAACTGTTCCTTTTAAATACCTCATTAGACATGACAATGCATTCCAATGAACTTGTGAAGGATTATGTGTATATCTGCTAAGTCTACTAATGACATATTCAATATCAGGTCGAGTACAATTCATTAAGTACATTACACTATCAATGATTCTGGCATCTTCAATTTGTGCAATACCAATCCCCTTTATTTTTCTTTAAATACACACACTAGAGTCACAAGGTTTCCTAATGGCTCTTTATTAAAGAAATTAAATTTCTTAAGAATTCCACATAATAAAAACAAACCATGTGCATTTTTATTAATTCTCATGCCAAGAATCAAGTTCGTTTTTCATGTCAAATTTAGAGAATAAAAAATGTTTTAATAATTTTCACAACTTTATCATCAGTACCAAATATCAGCAAATTATCCACATATAATCACATCATAATTTTCATGCTTTGTATCTCATGCATATATCACATTTCTCATGCTTCACATTTTATGTATAATTCATATTTTATACATGCTTCATCTTTCTCATATTGTACATTTATACATGCTTGACATCTGATACATGCTCTATAATGCTCATACTTCACATTTCTCAAATTATATAGTTCACATAGAACAATTAACTTAAATTATCAATAGACTATTAGCAGTTATTATCACATTGTTGCACATAGTGTACATTAAAATAATTCACAAGAATTTCACATAATGCTGAACATTAGCACATAACAAGTACTGAAAAATTTGCTTTAAAACTATCAATAGATCGGTCAACTTTTAACTTTTTTTTAAACACCCAATAGTTTTACATCTTTGTAGGTAAAATAACTAGCTCTCATGTATGATTACTCATAATGGATAACATCTTTTCAAAAGATTGCATCAAATGATTTTATTGCTTCTTCATAAGTTTTAGGGTCATCTCCAGTTATAAAAAGTCTATATACAACACTGTTTGAAACATATCCAGTAAAAATACAAACCATTGTTTTATGTACAATTTTATTCCTTTTTTCTAAATTCTAGTATAGCTACTTTAGCTAGACACCCTCACATTTTAAGATGCCCCAAGTTAGGTGCATCTTCCTTCCATAATTGACATGGTAAAGAGTCTATCTTTTTATGTGAAACTCTATTAAAAATTGATTATTCAGAAAGGCAAGCTTCTCCCCACATATTAGAAGGTAAGTTAAAGCTAATTAATATGATATTCATCATATCTTTAAGTGTTCGATCTATTTTTCCTTCCTAACTTATTTTCAACCTTTGTTTTATTTAATAAACATTTTTTCCGCTTCATCTTTTAAAGGCAATGAGATAGATTTGAGTATATCTAGAATTATCATCATTGTTCACCATCTTTGCCACATGAACCAAATTAACATAAAATAATAGAACATAAAAATAGAAGAAAGACTCCGTCAGGCTTAGGAAATACAATCTATATAAATGCTCAATTATTTACCATTAATCTTTCAGCTCATAAGACGTGAATTTAGGGAATAATTCAATAAAATTACTAAAACCTAAATTACCCCACTAGGAACAAGGGTACATGTGTTATTACAACATGGTAATTTAATTCCAAGCACCAACAATTAATATTTCAAAAATATTAACAAATGAATTAAATAATAGACAATATTACTCAATTAATATTCCAAGTATGCTATAAATACATTAAAATACTTCCATAAAATTTACAAGAGTATCTTATCATCACCAAAGGTTACTGTAATTTTCTGGAATTTTTCTGAAGATCATGCAAATTATCACAATTAATTAACTATTGCATAATTAAATTAGATATTAACTAAAATTATCCAAATATATTAATTTCCCAAAACTTCAGTGGAAATATTAATTTTATGCCAATAATTAATATCTGCTAAATTTTTAGACTTTAATAATCACAATAACTATTTATTAATTGATTTCCATTATTAAACAATTAATAAAACATTTTTTGGAATTAAATAAAAATCACAAAGTGTCAAGAGCTACGTAAAACTCTTGAGACACTGACACCACTTCCTATAGAATCACAATCCAACATTGTTCATAGAAAGCCGTTGACAACGAATATGATTTTAAATCCTCGATGATTTGTTAAGAAGTAACCACCTCCTCATTTGAAAAGAGACTCTTACACTTATTTTTTGCTTGTTAATCTAATTACAGAAAAGAAAGTGGAAACAAAAAATATAACCAACATTATATATGATATGTTGTTCAGATATCGTCATTTCATTGAATGTAACAAAACCCGTGCATCAAAACGGAAGAATTATCATAATTATCAGCATTATTTATATCCAATAGAGACTAACCTGGATGCAATACCATTTATGTTCCATAATTGAAAGCACATAACAAATAAACAATATCATTGACTAGAAATAAAACTTCCACCAAATTCATTATTACTCAATTCTCCACAAATTGTATCAAAAAAAACAATTTACGTATAGCAGCAACACCTAGCCCATTACTATCATTTGGTAAGTAGGCTCATATTTTTAACTCTAAGCACATTCATGACTTTCAAAAAACGCATATACATCCACATCACCTCCATATTCTATGTTCAATACCTAACCATAATGTGCTAGGCACGAGTAAAAGAATTTAAAAAAATCAAGGCTTCATGCAAGCATAAAGACCCATAACTAAAGATATAATAATTGTAATGCCATTTGAATGCAGTTATCTAAATAGAATCCACAACTCTCAAAAGATAAAGGCTTATGTATGTTTGTTTATATATACTCGGTATATATTTTATCAAGAGCAGAATATCCACAATAGAAAACAAAAGGGGGATATAAGGGAACTTGAGTTAAGTAAAAGAAAGGAGGAGAGAGAATAAAAGGAATAGACCAACAAATCATGCTTCATGTATGTTTGATGATATTTGAGAAGTTTCAACAGATCATATCAGCTCCTCCATCAACTTAGAAGAACAGTGTAAGAAACTAAACACACTAGACCTCTTTCATGTTGCTTTAATTAGAGGTTAAAAAAACTGCCACCCAAATATTTAGCAATGTGTCTATGATTATAATCAATCAGCAGAAACTTACTACCAGCCCAACCTGAATATATATTAACCCTAAAAACAACAATAGCAGAACATCCTAACATTCCAAATTCATAGTTTCTAACTAAACCAACATGTATTCTTGTTAATAGATGAAAATCACTTTTTAGATTGTTAAAATATATAGCAATTAACAAGATTAATAATACAATAAATTGGAACAACTTACCTGGAAAACCGAGGCGTAGCGTAGCTACTGTCCTAAAAAGTGATTTCGCCCCCACTGATAATAATCACAGGTACAAATGGGATGCCGGCGGTCACCCTCCAGGATTTAATGGCTAAGTCTCCGATCGTGTGTACTCACAGAAGGAGGCTTTGGACTTGTCTATGTGGATTTCCCAATTAACAGTTAACGCAGAGTAGATATATATGAACAGACTTTAGAGAGAAGGAGAAGAAGAAACTGTATATTCTGTTGTGTCTCTTTTCCTCTGAATAACAATTAGCACTTATAAGGAGAAGAAGAACGTGTGAGTTTTTAAAGGAACGCTTGGGAGTTACAGAAATAAAAATACCAATTAAATTGGGAGTTACATAAATAAATACCAATTAAATTGGGAGTTACATAAATAAATAGCCGATGTGAGACTTTGATAAAACCATAATTTTTAAGCATAACCAACACATAGTTAGTTATGTTAGTGTAAGAGTTATTACAATCCCAAATAGTTAGTATAATATATATTACATTCCCAAATAGTTAGTAATCTCCTAGATTAATAGGAGAGAATTGAAGACCTGTAATAGGCAGAAGATCATCATAGCAGAGTGGTTGATTGGGCTCAACAAGAGCCAAACTTGTGCTTAATAGAGTGGTTGATTAAAGTTCCTTGATTTTGTAACAGCAGTTGGTTCATGTTACCAAGACACTCTACTTAAGAAAACATATGTATGTGGGACAATGTGATCATGATTTAGGCCTTTGAAAGTGATTAAAGGTTTGGGTCGAAGTTTTAGATGAGCCACGAGATTACTGTTTCAGATTGGTTGAGATTTATGGCAGTTGAGATCAATGTCAAGATGTTTAAATATATGAGTCAAAACAAGACCAAAACCTATGCAATTGTGATTGTAACAATGCTCAAAAGAGGTTAACAGAAAGTATGGAATGTGGGCCCATGTGCAAAATTAGGGTTCACATGACCTAATTAAATTAAATGCACAATTAGGGTTCCACGACCTCATTAAATGTGCAATTTAGGGTTCGCATAACCAAATGGAATGAAGATGGAAAAGTCAGAAATAAATGTGCTAGACCGGGAAAAGCCTCCACGTGTCCCGAGGCGGAAGACTCGTGGAGGCGGCTCATTTTGGGAACTGATTGAGGGATTGGATTGGTGGCTAGAAGGACAGGGCAATATGGGCATTACTTTAATGACTGAAGGGTATTTCTGGAATTTCATTGAAAACATGTGCCTAGCATGTGATGACTTAAATCCAGGAAACTCTATAAATACCCCTTCCATTCTAGGAAGGGGGAGGACTCTTTTGGTAGCTTAAGGCTTGGATATTCCACCTAAAAGCACTAACAAGATTCGAACACTCTCTCAACTCGAAGAACTGAAGAAGGCTCTTAGAATCCCAATAACCCTACACACGGTTTAGGATTCTAGGGGTTCGCCACTTGCGCGTCGTTGGAGTAATCGCCCACCTGTCGTTCTCCCCTCTATAATCAATCAATCAATTCCGTATTCTTCGTGGATTTCTCTCCTCCTCAGCCAACACGAAACCCTAACCCTAGCAAGGCGCAATTTCCTTGCCCACATTTATTTGGCAACTCTGTTGGGGAGGTGTAGAATTCGCGAAGGGTATGCCCACAACTCGAAGTGGGAGAACTACAGGAAGAGCTGCTTCACCAACAAATAGCATTACCTCACCGGATCCAGTTCCTAGACAAGTAACTCAAGCATTCCAAGGCGCAAACCTGAATTTTGACCAACCACTTGTTGAAGACGCTTCAGAAGGGAGTTCGACATCACCACATATGGCTAATCAACAACAAACCAACGCAGGAAGGCAAGGCGAGGATGCGGAGTGAGACGAATCTAATGTGGGTAACCGGAAATGCTTAAGGCATTGAAGGAAGCACGAGAAGGAAAAGGATGATGATGGCCATGATCTTTGGAAATGCAGAGGAAGCAAGAGGAGATGGGGAATTTCCGCCAGCAGTTGATGCAGATTCCCACTTTTAAGGCCATGTTCCCAGGAAGTTCGCAGGGGGAACAGGTAGGAGTGGAAGACAACAACAATGGCAGCAACAACAAAGAGAACCAGATTGTACCTCCATCGACGGAAAGTCAATCGATTCCAATAATCAACTTGGAGGCCCAGCACAGTGGCGACGTGCCACAACTTAGGTTGAAGTAATGACCTCGACAAACATCATCCCAACCGCTTCTCCCATCAATTTCACGGTGCAAATGCCAACCATTCCAAGCAATGTCCGGTGAGTGAGCCAAAGAATCGCTACTTGATGTATTACTTTGCATGATGCAATTGTGCATCAACCAATCTCTCTACCATACACACACCGCTGCCGTCTGAAGATATATCACAACAGCCCAAAGAGTCCACGCCACGAGCCAGTATGTGACGAAGGATGATATGATCGATGTGATCAATCAACTTCGTAGGTAGACATCCCGACCCTCGGAGTTAGACTTTACTCCGCCTTACCCGGCACACATTCGGAGGCAACCTTACCCGATAGGGTATATTGAGCATCCCCCGCAGTTTCCAAAATATAACGAGGAAAAAGGAAACGCGAGGGAACATATTACCAGGTTTGTAGAGTCGATGTCTCCGTGGCTAGGATATGATGAAGTGAACAACCATAACTTGTTGATGCGGGAATTCAACAAAACTTTGACAGATAGTGCCTTCAGTTGGTACTACAATTTGGAGAAGGGGTCAGTCCATGATTGGGATGACCTAAAATTATAATTTTTTAAAAAAAATTTCTATGTGCAGAAACAGGTAACCATTGTAGAACTCACGCGGTTCAAACAGAAGCCGAATGAGGAGCTATCAGATTACGTTGACAGGTTCAGGGCCCAGGCACAGAAGTGTGCAGAGCCGATTGAAGAAAAGAACATGGTTAGCATTTGCAACAATGGTGCCTTAGATTCCTTCAAGCCCCACCTCATTACCAAGGCTTGTGATTCCTTCGCAACCCTCTCAGCTTTTGCACAAGACTTGGGAGGAATCATGACAGTGCCCACTAGCCATGCGACGGTTACATGGAGGGGCAAGAGGACAACAACAATGGCTTTGGCTGACTCTCAGTCAAAACCACAAGGGGGCAAGAGGGAGAAGCATGAGAAAAATTTTGATCGAAGAAAAGGAAGGCCTGGAGACAAATATGCAAGAAAGTCGGTCCCGGAGGCTATCACATGCAGTGAGAAAGCATTCAGGGGTCTATACGAGCAATGGATTGAACATGGGGTGGTGAAACCCCCAAGGCCTAGATTTGCAGTGACGGAAGAGATGAAGAGAAGGCCAGACTTCTGTGTATTCCACCAATATGCGGGACACTCAACTATGGATTGCTATAGCCTGCGTAGGATATTCCACGAGAAGTTGGCAAATGGGGAGATTGAACTTGGAAAGGAAAGCAGTGTTCATGACAAACCACTGCCAAATCACAAGGGGAAAGAAACATGCAACACTGTTATCCACAACACAATCCCAGAAGTGGAGATGATGATGGAAGAAAAGGAGGAGTGTGACCCAGGCCTGCAGGTGACGGTGTTGATGAATGGGGCCAAGTTCAGAAATTTTTTCTATCAGATAGGATTGGCCAAGGAAGCAAGGATTGAGGAAACCAGGGCAATTATCAAGGCTGCCGAGACACAAGAGACTTGCATGGCCATTAGCAAAGGATTTGTGAAGACGATGGAGGAAGAAGCAAATAAAATATCGTTCTCTAAAGCTGATAGAGAGATAAGATACCCACACAATAGACCGTTGTATGTGACAGTAGTAATTAATGGCATCGAAGTGCGGAGGGCGTTCATTGACAATGGAGCATCTGTAAATATTATGCCCTACACCATGTTCAAACGGTTAGGCCTGCCAGAGAAGAAGATTATGAAGGAACAAACAAACATTACAGGATTCGCCAACCAGAGCACAAGAACCCTGGGACAAATCAAGGTAGACATGTAAGTTGGAAAGATTTGAGGGCCTGTAATGTTCCATGTTGCAGAGGTAGATGCAGCATACCACGTCTTGCTGGGAAGGGCTTGGCAAAATGACTATGGGGTGGTACCCTTAGTCTTTCATCAGTGCCTGAAAGCTATCTGGAAAGGGAAAGAAGTGAAGGTACCAGCAACTCGAAATCCCTTTGAACCAGAGGAGGCACACAACACCGAAGCAACTTTCTTCGATGATGTCGCTGAAGAAGGAGAGAACCAGATAGCGAGGCCTGATTCCTTAAGACTAGCAAGCTGGAAGGAAGTGCAGGAAGATAAGTTTGTACCTGCAAAAAAAGAGAAGAAGAAGACCTCGGAACATGGAGAATGTTCCAAAATATGAAGATAGTAGTAGTGGACTTGGAGAAGGAAGAAGAGAAGAAGAAGAAAAGCCAAAGCAGATCCCGAAGATGCGGAAATATAATAAATGCCAAGCGGGATAGCAGATCTGAGGATGGCCAAAAGGCAAAATGGGAGAGGGTTGTTAAACCCGAGCGGAAAAGGTGGTGTTTTATTGTGGCGGTGCAAGGGGAAGAGCCCAAAGAAAGCGTGCAAACCCAATGGCTCGGGAGAGGTGTCCCACTTCCGTGACAATAATGAAGAAGAAGAAGTTATCTGATGAGAAGGTAGAACCACTCCGAATGCTTTGAGGATAGGCCAAAACCTCAACAAAATGAATTAGAAGAAGTTGATTTGGCAAAAAATAGAGGAACGCCAAGACCGACTTATGTCAACAAGGAGCTTGAGGCTAACCAGAAAGAGGAGCTCATACAACTATTGCGAGAGTATAGGGACGTCTTTGCTTGGAATTACGAGGAGATGCCCGGAATTGACAAAGATCTTGTGGAGCACAATCTAAACATAAGCCCGAAAATGAAGCCAATGAAGCAAGCACCTCGCAACTATGCACCCGAAGTCGAAACCTAAATAAAGGAAGAAATCAAAAAGTTGCTGGAAGTAGGGTTCATCAAACCGATCCAACATCCAACATGGCTTTCCAACATCGTACCGGTAAAGAAATCAAATGGACAACTACGAATATGTGTGGATTTCAGTGACTTGAATAAGGCATGCCCGAAGGACATATATCTATTACCCAACATAGACACTTTGGTAGATGTAACGGCTAATCATGAGATGATGTCATTCATGGACGGGTTTGTGGGTTACAATCAGATAAAGATGTCTATAGAAGATGCAGAATTGACAGCCTATCGTACCCCATTTGGGAATTTCTACTATGTAGTAATGCCATTCAGGTTGAAGAATGCGGGGGCAACTTATCAAAGGGCAATGCATGCCATATTTCATGACATGATTCATGATATAGTGGAGGACTATGTGGACGACATAGTGGTGAAATCCAAAAAGGCGACAACTCATGTGGAGGACTTGAGGAAAGTGTTTGAGCGATGCCGAATGTACAAGTTGAGGATGAATCCGAAGAAGTGCGCCTTTGGAATGACAGCTGGAAAATTCTTGGGCTTCTTGGTGCACAACAGAGGTTTAGAGGTGGACCCAAGCAAGGAAAAAATAGCTACAGAGATGCCCCCACTAAAGACGCAAAAGTAGTTGAAGAGCTTTTTAGGGAAGGTCTCATACATGAGAAGATTCATGCCAGCATTAGCCGAAGTCACAGAACCTTTCGACAAATTGCTAAAAGGAAAGGCACAATGGGACTGGGGGCAAGACCAACAACAGGCCTTCGAGAAGGTAAAAAGAATTTTGTCTTCAGCACAAACGATGGTAGTGCCACAAAGAGGAATGCCATTACAGTTGTACATCACATCTACCAAGAAGTCTACAGGAGGATTGATCACGCAAGAGGTGGATGGAGAAGAGAAACCTGTGTATTACATTAGCCGGATAATCAAAGGACCGAAAACCAGGTATTCACAAGTGGAGAGGCATTGC
The DNA here is from genome assembly GCA_020205615.1 of Panax quinquefolius. Taxonomy (NCBI): domain Eukaryota; kingdom Viridiplantae; phylum Streptophyta; class Magnoliopsida; order Apiales; family Araliaceae; genus Panax; species Panax quinquefolius. The sequence continues at coordinate 82,565,048 of CM035174.1, read as the reverse complement.
CTAGCATTGGTGTTCATTGCGCAGAAAATGCGGCATTATTTTCTAGCACACGAAGTAAAGATTGCAACAAAAACTAATCCAATCAGATACCTATTGACTAGGCCAGCATTAGTAGGGAGACCTGCTAGATGGATGATGATTCTTTCAGAATACGACATCAAGTGTGTAACACCAAAGGCAATTCGATGTCAAGCCTTGGCAGACCTGCTAGCTCAATTTCCAAATGGAGAATATGAACCCCCTTCTGAGGATCTTTCGGGTGGAGAAGTAGAATCAATCGACTTGATGGATGAGGACCCAGAATGGTGGAGTTTGGCTTTTGATGGATCATCTGCAGAAGGTAAAGGCGGAGCAGGAGTGGTGTTGACCACCAAAGAAGGAAATGAAATATCCTTGTCATACAAATTGGACTTCCCTTGCACAAACAATGAAGCGGAATACGAGGCGTTCATACTAGGATTGTTGGCGGCTTAAGAGTTGGGAGCCAAATATCTTAAAGTAAAGGGAGATTCAAACCTTATAGTGCAGTAGATAAGAGGCCAATTCGGAGTAAAGGAACCTATCTTGGGGCCGTATCGAACTGTAGCACAAAAGGCGATGGAAGCTTACAAGAAGGTGGTGATTGAATATGTGCCAAGAGGACAAAATAAATAACCCGATGCACTAGCAACAGTAACATCTCGAGTCTATGTCCAAGGGGAAGATTTAGATGTGAAGGTAATGAAGAGAACCCACCCAACCACGGTGCTAGACTTGTTCCCCAAAGACATGATAGACGATTGGAGATATGACATCTCCCATCAATTGCAAATAAAGGAAGGAACAATACCAATCGTGGCGCTACAGAAGTACAACATCATCAAAGGTGTTTTGTATCATAAAGAAGCAGATGGTGTATTGACACGATGCTTGGGGAGGCAAGAAGCAAATAAAGTCTTGCATCAGGTGCATGAAGAGAACTGCGGGTTTGCAGACATAGAGGTCTCATATCATAGGTTTAACGCTTGAGGTATTATTGGCACGAAATGAAGAAGGAAGCAGATGCCTCATAACGCCCATGTGTGTTTCACACCAAGAATACCCTGGGGAGAATGAATGCGCTTTCATTGATGACATAGCGGATTGGTGAATTCCTTATGTGGACTTCTTACAAAGCGGGACTCTTTCGACCGAAAAGAAGGATGCAATTATAATAAAGAGGAAGTCGCAACGATTCTTCTTACAAAATAGAGAATTGTTCAGAAGAGGTTTCAATGGCAAGCCCCTACGGTGTCTAGAACTAGGCGAGGCCAAAGATTTGGTTTATCAAATGCACAAGGATGAACATCAAGGGGGAGCCAAGTTGTACAAACAACTTATCGATCATGGTTACTATTGGCCAAAGATGGAAGGAGATTGAATAGAATTTGTCAAAAAGTGCCATATTTGTCAAATACATGGAAACTTGATACATGCTCCCGCCGTGGATTTGCGCACCTTAACAACACCATGGCCCTTTCATACATGGGGAATGGATCTTATAGGTCCTGTACACCCTAATTCTAAGGGCAACATATGGATTTTAACTACCACCAAGATGTACACAAAGTGGGTGGAAGCCATACCCTTGGAGAAGGCCACGGGACCAGCAGTGGCAAATTTTATCAAGGAGCACATCATTTGCCGTTTCGGGATCCCGAAGATCATTTTGTCGGACAATAGAACCCCCTTCATCAATAGGGACATCAAAAGTCTGATGGAAAGATACAGGGTGAAACATTACAAATCATCACCCTACTACCCGAAAAGCAACGGACAAGCAGAAGCGATAAACAAAACTTTGATAAAAATCTTATCAAAAACCTTAGACGATCATCCGAAGAAATGGGCAGAACAACTACCAATAGCGTTATGGGCATATCGAACTTCAAAAAGAAAGCCTACAGGCAAAACCCCATACGTTTTGGTTTATGGTGAAGAAGCTATCTTGCCCGCCGAAATTGCAATTCCTTCGGCTCGAATGAGACTTCGAAGCTTAGTCAAGGAAGAGAGCCGACCAGCCGCCCTGGAGGCCTTAGGCGACTTCCGAGATAAGGCTAAAGAAAAGCTTGAACGGTATTATGAAAGCTGCGATGACAATACAATCTCATGCGGTGGTACCACGACAAATTTCGGTGGGAGACACTGGTCTTAAAAGCAAGCAACTCAAGTCGTGAGGGAACCTGACCACCAAATTTTACCCCAAATGGGAAGGCTCAGTATAGGTACGAGAGATCTCCGGCGGGTATTGCAAGATATCTCGTGTGGGATCGGATGCTGTCTCAGGCCCATTAAACTTGAAGTGGGTAAAGAAATATTATACATGAGAAGAACATCACAAAAAGTTATACTTTCAACTTCAAAAGTGATCGAGGCACCTGACTAACAGCCCTCGGAAGTTACACTTTCAACTTCAAAAGTGACTGAGGCACCTGAGTATAAGCCCTCAAAAACCCGAAAGTTACACTTTAACTTTAAAAGTGGAGAACGTTATACTTTATTCGACAAAAGCAAGAAAATTACACTTTATCTCTAAAAGTGGCAAATGTTATGCTTTCTTCGATAAAAGCAAGATTTACTATGTGAAACATTATGCTTTTCGTTAAAAGCATTTTTTATCAATAAATTGACAAACTTTCACTTATACTTGAATGTTTTAATTTTCTTAAAAAAAAGAGTATAAATTCAAGTGTTGGTTTGTGAGAAATATATATATTTTTTGACAAAATTCATGTTTTCTTATAATACCTATTGTTGTCTTGGAATATTAATTTGAATAACTTGAGATTCAATGATAAATATTGAGTTTTAAGGAATCATTCAAATTAAAGGCAATCAACAAGGTTAAAGAAACCACGTTATGATAAATGAAATATGTGTAAATGAGTTTCTGAAATAGGAAATCGAAAAAAAACTACTACAATAAGTTATGATCTAAAGGCCAAGACATATCAAAATGAAGAGGAGGCAGAACTGAAGCTTCCAAGTCAGCAATGGCAGCATCTCGAATCTTAAGATTTGCAGCTTTCAGCTCCCTAACCTGTTGGGTAGTCGACTCTAAGTCCCGGCGCTGACACTCTACCTCATGAAGTTTTGCCTCTAGATCCCGAAGCTGGCCCTCGAATTCTTGAGACTGGATCTTCAATTTGTTCGCGGCTTCATCAAGCTCAGAAAGCTGCACTGAAAAGGATACATCTTCACACTTACGTACAGCAACCTCCGAACGTAGTGAAACAAGATTAAAACTCAACTTGAGAAAATCCAATCTATCACGAAAAGGAGACATGTCAACACCTACGGCTGCAAGGTTATCTACATCATCGTTAAACTTCTTCAAGTCCTCAACTCGCAAGGAATATAAAGAAAGAGTATGCAACCCAAGAACAAGGCCTGCGAGCTGGTCTAGGAAGAAAGTTTGGGTGGAAGTTGTCTTAATAATCAACTGGTCAAGGATCTGCGGGAACCGAGCTAGGAGACGCTCCAGACTTTCCTAACTAGAAGACGATATCTGGAAACCCCTCCAAGAAACAAGATCCCCACTTGGATTGAAGGAAGCTCTGGTAGGAGCTACTTTAGAGGCCACCATAGAATCTATCGAGACCAGGGATGGAGGAGTAGAAAGATGTTGTACGACCAAAGATTCCTCGAAGCCTTGGTCACCTGGAGGATAACCAAGGTCACTATAGGGCGAGTGGGAAACATTCGGATGGAGAACAGCAAATAACGTGAGTGCTTCAACGGGCAAAGGCAAATCTTTCATCCTCTCGGTCTGAAAATAAGATGTCAAAGCACAATATATTATAAAGAAAAAGAGGAAAGGAAACTCAAGATAAATCATTTGTGGATTAAAGAAGGATACTCACAATATAGTCAATGGAAAAGGAGTCGGGAGATGCCACAGAAAGGGGAATGTCATTCAACCCACCCAAAGTACTATCAACAATTCCCTCCCGAGCAATCACCAACTCGGTAGAATCCTTTCGGGGAGGATGAACATCACCAATAGTTTCAGAATGATTCTCTCTCAGGGAAGTAAGAGTCTCATCAACATCTGCAGACTCATCATGAGGAGCAAGCATAGGAATGTTTGAAGAAATTGTTGTATCACCCACAACAAGACTCGAGCTCACATCAGATAAAGTATCCTTAGCATCCAGACTAACACAATCGTTGCGAGGAGTAGATGACTCAATATCAACAAGGATAAATTGGACGGGCTCACGACTAGTGGAAGCCGCCGCGGAAGCCTTATTTGTAGTACTATACATTAACCCAAGAGGAACATCATCATCATCATCTTCATCAACCACGGTAACCTAAAATAAAAAAATAAAGGAAATAATTTCTCAATGATATGTGAAAGTAGTAATACAAGGGATGAAAGAAAAATGAGAATAGTACGACAAATTACCAAATTTCTACGGCACTTCTTGATCGGATCCTCGGCTGCCGGGATACTAGGATCAACATTATCAAGGTGGCGTTTTGCTATTGGCTTTATGATAAGCCTGATAGGAGGACGACTGATTGGAACCATGACAGAAGCAATAGGAGGAGCTATCTCAGAATCAGTAGTAGTAGCTGCTTTCATTTTAGAACGAGTAACTCTCATCTCCTCGGCATCAGAGGATCCCTGGGGAGGAGCTAGAGAGGACACCCAAAACGGAGCCCGTGGTGGAAGACTCCTGGAAGTAGTGGGAACCTGCGATGGAATGATCTGCTGAGGGGGAGACAACTTAGGCATCAAAATGTCACGCTTTCACCAACCCCACTCTTGGTAGCCAAAGTGTTGAAGCGAACATTGGGCAGGAGAGAGAGCATAGCGGTAGCCCCCATTGAAGGCGTTATAGAATAGAGACTGGCAATGAAAAAATCAAGGTATCATCCTCCCATCTTTTAAGATTGACTTTCCAGTAATTACGTTCTCCAGTAGTATATCGCATCGCTCAAGAGTCATACGGTATGACAAAAGGAAGGGATCTATAGGGATCACTTGATAGCCTCGAAAATGCCCATGTAAAAGAGGGGAGATAGAGGCGAAATTGAGAAGAGCATCCTCATAATTCCCTGGCAGTGTGTGTGAAAAGGCGTTCTGGTCATATTCGAATTGTCTCATGACCCTGTGAGGAGAATACAATACAGTGCCAAAACTATTATTCTCAAGGGAATAGGGAAGCTCCGTAGATCGAAGAAAAATGAACCAAGCAGATGCAGAACCACTCAATTTGGATTTCGATGAGGCTTGAGAGAAGTACGAAATTTGTGCTTATAAAAATGAGGTAGATGACCACAACCCCTAAAACAATGGTATAGGAATGACGGTGAAGCATGAATAATCATCGAGGAAATGTCGCAAATCCATACTGTCAGGACTAGAGCGGTGATCAATCCAACGTAACATGCGAGGAATGATGTTGCGTGGTGGGAGAGAATGAGACTTCTTCTTCTTCATAGAAAGATGCTCAAGATCGGAATAGCCCGAAAAGCGCTCGAAAAGAAAGATCTGAAGGAAGGAGCATGGAATGAAGCAATTGACATCATACCTGAGTAAATAAAAAAAAATTATAGAAAAGGTTAAAGGAAAAGAAAGCGCGATTTGAAAGATAATTAAATATAAAATATGAAAGTGATTACCTCCAAGCGGATTCTTTCATGGCAAGGGTTGTTTAATCTGAGCGACGATATAAGGTCCCTAGGAAGAGAAGCAAGGGAATCTCGAGCCTCGAGATAACAACAACTTTATAAACCGAACATCTGGCGGAAGGACCGTCATGGGAGACCAGGGGAAGATGAAGCAGGAAACAACATAACCGGATAAAATTTGGGAAAGGGACAAGTTTCTTCACGAAAGGCAAGAACAGACTTGTCATGAACAGAGCTGTTCCACTGGTTGGTCTTGTAATCACGGAAGAAATAGCGCACTCAGGATAACCAAGAATTCTTTTGCCGACTTGAGCTCTCAAAGTCCGGAAGGAGCGTATCGCCCTTGAAGCGGAAGAGGAAGTGGGAAGATTGCTTGAAGGCTTCCGTCAAGTAGGCAACACATTCGTCATCTCTAGTAGATATGCTAGAAGGACCGCAAGAGTTTGAAGCAACAATAGGAAGGCTACAAGATGTAATTCAGGATAAATATACATATTTTGGAAACATGAGAATGAATGAAAGGAATAAAAGAAGAGAACTTACTGATAGAGGGCATAAACATCCTCTAGAGTAGGGGTGAATTCCCCCTAGACAGCAATGAATGTGCAAGTAGAGGAACACCATCGTGAGATCAACACAGTAAGTGCGTTATGATCCTGGTGAATCCTTAGGTCCCTACACAGTTGAACACCGCGAAAGATACTCGCATTCTTGAGTATTTCCACGTATTCAGCGTTGTCAAGGATCTCGTCAGTCCAATCCTGCCATCCTTGAATGCGACCAGATGAATTGTGAGAGCGAAGAAGCTTTGAAGGGGTACTCTTGCTTCTCTATGCATAGGCGGGGAATGCAATCGGCATGAGGGAAGTCATCCCAACCTCCAGAAGATGGGGCATATAGAAACAAGCCTTCTTTCTTTGGGGAGGAAAAGTTGTACGGTCATAGTCTCTAACTCTATCCCAAAAGAGGTCAGAAGAACCAAAGAAGGGAGCTCTTCCCCAATCAGTGATGAATGGGGACTCCTTGGTAGTCCTTAGTTCTGCAGAGCATTCAGGAGAAAGGGCCTACAGACAAGGGGAAGATCATTATAACAATTCTAGAGAAAGTATATCAAGAATGTCAAGTAAAGTATATGAGCATGAAGTACTCACCATGGCAAAAAAGGAACGAACGTCCGAGAGTTAAGCTTCAAAACACCTGAAAAGAAGAAGAAATAATGTCAGAAAGATTGAGGGAGTACATTTATGCAAGAAAATATTCCCAAAAATTTTCGAAATAACTTTGGATGGCCAAAATCCATCCTTCGGAGCCTTTTTTGGACTTATAACGGCATATGTCATGGAAAAGCGATGACTTTTGAAGGGCTCGTCGATACGGTCATTTTGATATATTATAGGCCCCAAAACTCCAAATGACGCTCCTAATAGTAGAGGCTCGTCGTCCCGAACTTCATTTTTTGCCCAAAACATGAATTTCTGCCTAGAGTTCGCCCCTAGGGTTCGGCCCCCTAGAGTTCGCCCCCTAGGGTTCGGCCCCCTAGGGTTTGGTCATCTGGAGTGGTTTCATCGCATGCAAGCATATCAGTTTTTCTCCTTTTGTGTTTTCGTCAAGGAAAAAATGTTAAATATTTCTTCATTATCCGAGGGAAAAAACCAAGATGTACTCAAGGTATTGGGGCTCGGAAGACAAAAGAAAGTTTAGAGAGAATCAAAAAAAAAATTGATAAGGTTCGGCCCCCTACAGGGTTGGGCCGCCTATAGGGTTTTGGCTCTATAGGGGTTGGCCACCATGAAAGGGATGAAGGTCTCTCTTCAAAAAAAAAAAAGGTTCGGCTCCTATAGGGTTCAGCCACCACCTAGGGGCGGGCTGTCTCCTTAAAAAAAATGATAATAAAGTTCGGCCCCCTAGGGTTCGGCTCCCATAGGGTTCGGCCACCACCTAGGGGCTGTCTCCTTCAAAAAAAAATTGCTTAGGTTTGGCGCCCTATAGGGTTCGGTCCCTATAGGGTTCGGCCACCACCTAAGGGTTTGTTCCCACGCATACCTTTGAGGTCCTGTTGCTCTCCTGATCCACGGTTTGGGACGAATGCTCCTTCACCGCGAGAATTATAGCCTTTTTCTGAGGAATTCCAAGAAAAAATCCAAGATATGGTGATAGGGCTCAAAAAATAGAAGAAAGTCTACAATTACCTAAAATATATATATATAGAGGAAACAATTATGAGAAATTGGCTAACGAAGACTCCAACAAAGGTTGCACCCCTAATGGTTTACAATTACCTGGTGTTGGATACCGCAGGGATGCCCCGGATGGTGAGACTTGCTAATGTGGCTGCAATGGTGATGAACACACGTATGTTCGTTGGCTCCTAGCGACTATGAGACAATCCTAATTAATATGCACGCAAGTAGCACCTACTCAATCAGAAGGCATGAGACAATGGAGTACGAATATGGACTTCTTACTTCTCCAAAATCAAGATAAGTAAAAAAGTTTATTTTTTGAAAATAATAAAATTAAAGTTGATTTTACTCCCAATAAAGGGTAGTTTTTTCTAAAATAGCTTATATATATATATATATATATATATCAAAATAAAGAAAGATTGGATTTTGTTTCCAAAATAAAGAAAGATTGGATTTTGTTTCCAAAATAAAGAAACATGGGATTTTATTTCTAAAATAAAGAAAGATTGGATTTTGTTTCCAAAATGAAGAAATATTTGATTTTATTTTCAAAATATAGAAAAATTTGATGTTATTTACAAAATAAAATTAAGATTTGATTTTATTTCCAAAATAAAATTATGATTCAATTTCATTTCAAAAAATAAAATTATGACTCGATTTTATTTTACTTGGTTTGATGAAAACGAAATAATTTTTGTGTATCCAAAATAAATATTTCTTTTTTGATATTTGATTATTTTTCTTATTTTTAATTTCCAGGGAAAAATGAGAAAAACAAATCTTGGGCGAGATATGGACATATTTTTGGAGGATTTCCCAATATTTTGACCTGTTCATTGCCCGTAAAGTGAGGTCACACAAAAATAGTTAGGAAAAGTTGGAAGTATTAAGTGCACGATAAATCTATTTGGAAATGCGACTCTCGCGCAGGGGGCAAATATGGGCCCATGTGCAAAATTAGGGTTCACATGACCTAATTAAATTAAATGCACAATTAGGGTTCCACGACCTCATTAAATGTACAATTTAGGGTTCGCATAACCAAATGGAATGAAGATGAAAAAGTCAGAAATAAATGTGCTAGACCGGGAGAAGCCTGCACGTGTCCCGAGGCAGAAGACTCGTGGATGCGGCTCATTTTGGGAATTGATTGAGGAATTGGATTGGTGGCTAAAAGGACAGGGCAATATGGGCTTTAATGACTGAAGGTTATTTCTGAAATTTCATTGAAAACATGTGTCTGGCATGTGATGACTTAAATCCAGGAAACTCTAAAAATACCCCTTCCATTCTAAAAAGGGGGAGGACTCTTTTGGTAGCTTAAGGCTTGGATATTCCACCTAAAAGCACTAACAAGATTCGAACACTCTCTTAACTCGAAGAACTGAAGAAGGCTCTTGGAATCCCAATAACCCTAACACGCGGTTTCAATTCTAGGGGGTTACGCCCATGCGTCGTTAGAGTAATCGCCCACCTGTCGTTCTCCCCTCTACAATCAATCAATCAATTCCGTATTCTTCATGGATTTCTCTCTTCCTCAGCCAACACGAAACCCTAACCCTAGCAAGGCGCGATTTCCTTGCCCACATGAAGATTGTAAGGCATAAACTCATGAAAGACATATTTTATCAATTCTAAGTTAAATGGACACAAGTTTCTATCTTCCCTAACTGGCATAAAATTTGATCCGATGATTTTTTTCAGAAATTGACAAAGGGCAGTTAAAAACTCAACACGAACATTTAGTGGATAATCAAATAAAAGAGCAGGAATTATCTGGTATGTTGATATGGATAGATTTTGTTTGAAAGGTTAACATTCAAGCAAAGTGTATCCTATGGGATAGGCATATTTATTGAGCATGGGTAGTTCAAGCATAGATTGTCTAAGATGCAGTGCAGTGATGAGTAATTTTTCATTGTACCCTAAATACATGTAGTTATGCTCACAACAAAACCAGCCAAGGACAAAACCAACTCATGGCTGTAGGGGGCCATGCCCGCCCCCCCCCAAGATTTGGAAAAAAAATTTGTTGCTAAGTGATGTATAATTTTTTAGGCCCACTTATTCAATACAAGCTATATTATTTTAGTTATTGGCCTGGCCCAATAATTATACAATAGTCAGTCCCTCTATTATTTCACGGTAGTCCCTCAGTATATACAGGCTATCTCTATTTCTCCCTCAATAGTCAATCGATTCAGTCCCTCTATTATTTTACGGTAGTCGGTAAATTAGATCTGGCCTCCGCGGCTCCGCGCCTCGAGCCTACTGCCTGATTTCCATCCACGCCTCGCCGCCTCCGCCTACCTTAGATACTTCCGATCTCGCCATCTCGGTTAGTCATCCACACACATACATACATATTTGATATTTGTATAAATCAATTTGCAATGGTTAGGGTTTTGAAAATCTGGTCTACTGCTTGAAATTTATCTTTCTTCATGTTACTGAAATGGTTTTATATAATTATAGACATATAAAGTTGTCAATTTGATATAATGATATTATTGGTTTCTGTTTTGCTCTATTATCTCTTAAATTCAAAGTTGTGTAAATAAATGAATCTGGTAATGCTTACTCGAGTACAAATATTCTAGCCCACAAAACTTGTAGTACAATAATTTCTTATCTTGAAGAAATTTAAAATTTTTAAAATAATGGTAGGATTCCACCCACCCCCACCAAAAAAAGAAAAAGGCCCACTAACATGAAGAATTTAGTTTTTAAGACATTATATATAATAGTCTTCCATTTGTTTTTCACACCTTGTGAAATCCCCTTCGTTATTGTCACAGATTTTCATTTTTATTTTTTAATTCAACCTTGTATCAATATCAACATTGGTTGTTTGACCTTGCTTCATGAAAGTGTTTGTGCTTCTATGCTTAATGAGACCATTCTGAGTTGGCACAAGGTATCTGAAATTATTAGAGCCCACAATAAAAATGTTATGTATATTCTAAAGTTGAATATTTTATTTTTTTGTTTTAGAATCATGGAAAAATCACATACTATTGATTCATTTTTCAAGAGAAAGCAATCAACTCATGTTGACACATCTCTACTGACCCATGAGCCTAATGTTCAAACATCTTTGCTTACTCCTGAACAAGAACAACGTCCTCTAAAATCACCAAGAATTGAAGGTAAAGAATGGGATATTAAATATTTGGAACGTGATCCTGGAAAACGTATCGAGATATGGAAATGTCGTAGTGATCTACTTGATGAAGTTCGACGAGCTTACATCAATTACGTTCCATTTCAATGCTTTCTTCCAGAGTACCCTTTTTCTGGATCTGAAAAGCATCCTCGTCGCTTTCAATCATCATGGTTCAAGGTATTTCCATCTTGGTTAGAGTATTCCCCTTCAAAGGATGCCGCATTTTGTCTACCTTGCTATCTCTTTAACAAAGAAGGTGTATAACATGGGCAAAGTACTTTCTCAAAGGATGGATTTAATAGTTGGAAGAAAGTAAGGAATGGGAAGACTTGTGCATTTTTGAATCATGTGGGAAAAGATCCAAATTCATTACATAAAATTGCTCAAAAATCATGCGATGATCTAATGAATCAATCACAACATATTCAAAAAGTTGTTGAGAAACAAACTTCTGAACAACGTACAAACAATCGGTTGCGACTTAAAACCTCAATTGATTCAGTTCGCTATCTTACACTCCAAGGTTTGGCTTTAAGAGGTCGTGATGAAAGCAAAAGTTCCATCAATCGTGGTAATTTTCTTGAATTGATAAGCCTTTTTGCTGAGTATAATGAAAATGTTGCAAATGTTGTGTTAGATAGGGCTTCTCAAAATGCCTTGTATACGTCGTCCAAAGTCTAGAAAGAGATTTTACTTGTTTACTCAATGAAAATCAGAAAGGCAATTTGTGAGGAGATCGATGATGCAAAATTTTATATTCTTGTTGATGAAGCTCGAGACTAGTCAAAAAGGGAGCAAATGGCTATTGTTATTAGATTTGTTGACAAAGATGGTTTTATTCGGGAGCGCTTTTTTGGTCTAATACATGTACCAGATACGAAGGCGTTAACTCTAAAGAACGAGATATTTTTTACTCTTTCCCGTTATGATCTTGACTTTCACAATATTCGAGGTCAAGGATATGATGGAGCAAGTAATATGCTGTGACGCCCCCAAAATTAGGTATACATCACCCATCTTGGGTCGCCAGATACATGGTACAGAATTCAAATACAACTTAATAATACAATTGTCGTGTACAATACGACAAAACATAAATTGTGAGTTTGAATACAAATATTATCTACTAGAGATTATACAAACTCAAAAGGAGTCCTCATTACAATTATTATCACACTATTTCACAGAATAGTGAGAACTACTAATGCACCATCTAGGACCATCACTCTGTTCCCCGACTAGTCCCAGCTACGTTCTCATTTCCTGAAGAGAACAGTGAAAGAAAGGGTGAGCTCAACTAGCCCAGTAAGAAATATTATGACTAAGATAATGCATAACAATTTATCGTTAGCCTTCAACAATGTTAAACTGATAAAATATAATAACTATAAAGTTTAACTGCAGCGGAACAAGCAATCCATTAGAAGAGTCAGGTAGGGAATAAAATCTACTATCTTCTATGATTTAAAAGGTTTTTCATCACTTTTATCCACAGGACTCGACAATAAATAATCCACATCATCGAATCACCACCTGCTGACTACTACCGAGGATATTCTTTAGTATCACGACCACGAATTATCCATGCACTACGGCTTAAGATAATCATGTTTTCATCAACGGTCCTGATCATTCCATAAAATAATTCATCTTTGCACTACGGCCAAAGAGAATCCATAGCCATAATCATACCAAAAACTGTCCATCAATGCACTACGGGCCAATGAGGACTTTTTCCGCATCATTTATAACATTACGGTTATGATTATACCGAATAATCCCTGGTCATAATCATACCAAGTCCATCTATGCACTACAGGCCACAGATGACTTTCAACATAATATAAACATGAGGATGATGACAATTATATAAGAATTCAATAAAACAAGTTCAAGAATTAATTTATCTAGGAACTGATAACGTCCAAATTGTCAACATGATACTGCTTTGTAGAGTAAAATTCAAGAATGCTCAGAAGAATATTTCCATGAAAAGATATTGGATGAAGCGCAAATATCAAAGATATTCCACTAATTTCATGGGTATAGAAGTCAAAGTTTTAACCAACTGAGTATAATAAAGAATGGAATAACAAAAGAAATCACCATGCATGCGATAGATCGCACAGGCAGGTTATTCCAACAGAATAATAAAGGATGGAACCGACTTCTCTGCCAGAACGCATGCAGACGGGATATTACGGCGAATAATAAATAATAGAACCGGTCAAAGGCGTGAAGCGCATGTACGAGGATATTTTGATGAATAATAAATAATGGAACCGGTCCCACAGTAAGCGCATGCATGTGAGGATATTAGAAAGAATAATAAAGCACGGAATATTAGAAGAATGTCACCATGTATAGGGTAGCTTGGCATGATATCTGAGTTATTCCAACGAGAATAATAAATAATGGAATAACATAAGTTCTCTTCATGAATACAAAAGAAATAATACCCACTACCAAGTAAAAGAAACCGAATATAAGAGTAGGGAAGTAGCGAGAATACTTTTCTATAGGTTCTCTTATAATTCTCTCTCTAGAGTTTGAAATTGAATTCGTAAGAAATAATGAAGGAATGAGCTTCTATTTATAGGAAAATAGAATGAATAGTAACTAATTCATGAGCGGTCCAGATTGATTTACTATTAAAGCGGACGGTCCATATTGGTTTCTTATTAAAACTTAAAACAACGGTCCATACCGATTTATTATTAAAACTTTAAACCAAATGATCCATATTGATTTCTTATTATAACTCCACCAGAGGTTCATATTGACTTACTATTATATCTTCAACCAACGGTCTGAAAAATTAGCACATCTCCTCATGGAATAATATTTACCCAAATACGTGAATGCACAATATTAGAGTGAATAGTAACTCCTGAATAGTAACTCGTGAATAGTAACTCATAAATAGTAACTCGTGAATAGTAACTCCGACACGAAAAGTGTCCCGAATACCCAATTGAACAATATATCCTCCAGACATCAATTATACTAACACAAATAAGTCCAACACAATGGAACTATAAAATTCATCTTTAATCAACACGAACTTATTCATCATTAATATTATAATTCACAATATTTAACAATCGAGGTTGTTCCCGGAAAGAGGGGATTTCAGATAAGGATTTCTCCTTATTAGTATGCAATTAGGTGACCAAACCTCTCCTCGCAGTGAACTTCTAGACATTATCGATATTGCAAATAATAATATGAACAACTTTTGAATCTCAATTATTGATTTAATAATATATCATATAATGCAGATGATACTATAACAATAATTGAATCAATAATATGAGAAATATGATGCAACAATTACCGTAGCAATAATTGAGTATAGCTGAGTGACTTCTCACGTAAGCATCAATAATCAATGCCGTGTGCTACTGTGTAACTACGCGTATTATTGTACTTTTACTACCGGGTAGTTCAACAGTTTTAATGGTAACACCTCCGCCGTTATTTTCATAAAGTATTTTTGTCGTTTTCTCAATCCGATAATAATTCCGTTACGGGGTCCACCAATGATTGTACCATCATACGGATATTCCCCGACAAAAAGAATATTCCCCGACCAATCGAATATTATATAACCACTTGCTTACTTTGCAAAATTTATAAATATTACCCATAACTATAACATTACATCAAATCAACACCATAATATAAAAAAAAATTATTTCGAGAAAATTAAATCTTTATTCATAAAATCTGGGGTCTCACATATGCGAGGTGAATGGAATGGGTTACAAGCTCTAGTTGCTAATGAATGTCCGTATGCATATTATGTCCATTGTTTTGCTCATCGTTTGCAATTGGCATTTGTTGCAACATCTAGAGAAGTTACTTTTGTACATCAATTTTTTTGAAAATTGAGTTTTATTGTAAATATTGTGGGCGCTTCTTGTAAACGTAACGATGAATTAATCTTCGCTTTCGATCTTAGATGTTGCTCATTTGATTTCCACTGAAGAGCTTGAGACTGGGACAGGAATGAATCAGATTGGTACTTTAAAAAGGGCTGGAGATACACGATGGGGTTCTCATTTAAGGTCTCTTTCTAGCTTGATAAAAATGTTTAGTGCAACTTGTCAGGTTTTATTGAACATCATCGATGATGGAACTTGGGATCAACGTGGAGATCTTGATTAAACACACTTCTTTGACTTCTTTTGAGTTTGTGTTCATCTTGCATCTTATGAAAGCAATTATAGAAATCACTGATATGCTTTCTCAAGCTTTGCAGCGAAAATCTCAAGATATTTTAAATGTTATGCACCTTGTGAAAACCACAAAGAAACTTCTTCAGAAGTTGAGAGATGATGGATGTGATACTTTCATAGTAAAGGTGAAGTCTTTTTGTGAAGCGACATCTGATAGATGTCCCAGATTTAGATTCTTTATATGTTGAGAGAAGAGGCCGAGCTCGACATCAACAAGATAAATTTACAGTGATTGAGCATTATCGAATTGATATATTTGCAGCTATAATAGACTCTCAGTTGTAAGAGCTAAATAATAGGTTTAGTGAGAATGCGGTGAAGTTACTTATTCTCAGCTCTACATTGGATCCTCAAAATGGGCATACGTCTTTCAATATTGATGATATTTGTAAGCTTGTGGATGAATTTTACCCCAAAGACTTCACAGAGAATGAGAAAGAAGACTTAAGGATACAATTGCAACATTACGAGTTTGATGTACTCCCACATCAAGAATTTCAAAAATTGTCCACTATTTCTGATCTCTGTATATGGTTGGTGAAAACAAGAAAGTCAACAATCTATCCACTAATCGATAGAATCGGATCAGCTTGTTCTAACTCTTCCGGTTTTCTATCGCAACTTCTGAGCGCAATGCATTTTATTCTATGAGTCTTGTCAAATCGAACTTGAAACAAGATGGAGGATGAATATCTTACAAATTCTCTTATTGTCTACATTGAAAAAGAAATTATAAAGCAGATTCGATCTGAGAATCAATCATAGATGGATTTCGTGATTTGAAAGAACGTCGGGTGCAATTTTGACGAAGATATGTTTTAAAGACTTTTTTTGCTATGTTTTGTTGCCTTCGGTAAAGCAAATTTATTACTACATTATCTTTGTTTTAATAAAAATATGTTTTGTAATGGTGGAACTTTACTTTTTAATGATGAATATATATTATGTTGTTAAAAAATTTTTTGTCCCCCCCAAGATCAAATCCTGGTTTCGTTCCTGAAACCAGCCTCATCTATATTTACAGTAAGTGACTGTAAAACTCAGCAATCAAGTCATGGTAGATATTTATGTCATTAAACACAACTAATGACTCCCAACCTATAAATTTTTCAAGAAAATTTGGAAAACTGTTAAAGGTAATACCAACACCACGACACATGCAATGTCTTATAAGCTTGTATTTAGATTGTGAATGAGGTGTGACTAAGTGTGACAAACAAACATCAGGATGGACTTCATACAATAATGCAGACCTTTTTCTTTGGGAAATTGATGAACTATCCATGTGAATGTTAAGTAAAGAAAAACAAGACTCAGATGTAAACATAAAAGTATGCAAGTTGGGTTAGAAGTAAATAAAAACTGATGAAGAGATATGTTTTTATACATGAAGTGCATCAAGTCATTTCAGGAGTTAATGCAGAGTCATGAAGAAAAACTAAAGGGCTAACATACAGATGAAAAAATGATAACATGATTCTCAGTAATTGCAAGTTTATATCCTCAAGAAACCAAACCATGCTTGCAAATCTCAAAATATTTAGTAAAACAGTGACAAGTATTTGTAGTATACAGTAAAAAAATATTTGCAATAATAAATGTCACTAATATTTTATTTAGTTAAAGAAGCAAAAAAAAATCATGCTACTTTTGTCCAATAGTTTAGTCTTAAAAAGGAATGTTTGGTATATATTAATTAGATAAGCAACAGAATTCACTACATGTATGTACATTTACTATATATAATAGTCTTATAGTCAAATAGCTAATTTTAGTCCAATACACAACAGTAATTTAACTGTTTACAGACAGACTAGCAATAAATTTTAGCATATATCTATCTAATAAAGTACAAATGATTTTGAATTTTTCGCTCACTCAATAAATCATCTGGGCCGTTCAAAGTTTGAGATAAATCCCACCGTCCATCTATCTAATAAAATACAAATAATTTTGAATTTCCCGCTCACTCAATAAATCGTCTGGACCGTTCAAAGTTTGAGATAAATCCCACCGTCGATACAGTGCCGAAGGCACGAGACCCAGCTAGTAGTAGTACATTCTGTGACTTCTAAACATTTAATATTTTAGCCAAGTTCATACGGAAAATATCTCAATATATCAAATTACCTTAACATATCATGAAGTAGACCTGACAAAATATGGTTATGGGTTGGTTTTGGTTTTCAAAATATAGTTAACCAACCATTTAATAACTAAAACCATATTAACTATTTTTAATATGGATAATGTGGGTTGGAACCATATGGTTATGGTTAAAAACCATATTAACCATATTAACCATTTTAAGATATTTTGACTCTTAAACAAAATTTTTAAAAAATGAAATTAATATATACTATATATAGAGAGGGTGGAATTTAGGCTCCTTAAATAATGCTATGAAATATACATAATCACATAATATTATTTTTTTTTGGGTGAGGGTGAGGGTGGGAGTGGGGTGGGGGTGGGGGTGGGCGGGTGGAGTGGGGGGGTGGGTGTATATATAATCACGTAATATTATTTTTTTGAGGGGTGGGAGTGGGGGTGGGATGGGATGGGATGGGATGGGATGGGGTGGGGTGGGGTGGGGTGGGGGTGGGGTGGTGGGTGAGGGGTGTATACATAATCATATAATTTATTTTTTTGGCGGGGTGGGGATGGGGGTGGGATGGGGTAGGGTGGGCGAATGGGGGTGGGGTAAGGGGTGGGGTGGGGTAGGGGTGGAGGTGGGGGTAGGGTGGGCTAATGAGGGGGGGTGGGGTAGGGGTGGGTGGAGTGGGTGGGGTGGGGTAGGGGTAGGATTGGGGTAGGGGTAGGGGTGGGGTAGGGGTGGGGTGGGGTGGGGTGGGGGTAGGTGGTGGGGTGGGTGGGGGTGGAGGTGGGGGTATGGGTATGGGTAGGGTATGGGGGTAGGGGTAGGGGTGGGGTGGGGTAGAGGGGTGTATACATAATCACATAATATTATTTTTTTGTGGAGGTGGGGATGGGGGTGGGTGGGGTAAGGGGTAGGTGGTGGGGTGGTGGGTTGGGGTATGGGTAAGTGGTGGGGGTGGTGTGGAGTGGTTGAGCTTCTTGAATATGTAAATATGGATGGAAAAATTTATTGATTTAGATTTGAAATAAAATATGGGTCGAAAAATGGTTAACCGGGTCGGAATTATATTTCTTTTTTAAAATATGGTTCCAAACTTTAACCAACCCATATAAATAAATATAATTAATCAACCCATTTGGTTTCAGTTAATATGGGTTGACCCGATAGTATATTGTCAGGACATGAAGTATTAGTCAAGCTGTTCATAATAAATAGGCATCATAGTCGTTTAATTTTATCTTTATAAGATGAACGAACAAGAGGTTCATGATAGATTACAACATTTCAGTTCAGAATATTAATTTTAATCATCATAAAATCATACAAAGGCAGTGTGTTCAATATAGCAGTTTAACCAAGTCCAACATAGCATGTAAACAATTAATATCAACAATTTATTCTAGCCCAATATGTTATTTCAAAAGATGAGTATATATATATATATATATATATATATATATATATATATAGAGAGAGAGAGAGAAGAGAATCAGTGCGATACTTTTACTACTACATTTTACGCTTTTAAGCGACGGTTTTGGTCATACAACGTCGTCTATACTTTTAGCGACGGACAACATATAAGCGTCGCTAAAAGTATAATCGACGATTGTATGATCAAAAACCGTCGCTTAAAAAAAAATGAAGAATTGAAAGAATAAATAAAGTACGATGACTGATCGAGCAATGTTATATATATATATATATATATATATATATATATATATAAAAGTGAACCACTGGAGAATGTAAGCATCACATAGAGTCTAGAATATCATTTCAATTAGCAAAGACAAGTCTCAACAGTACAGTCCATCATAGATTAAAATATGGTCAAGAGTATTGATGATGCACAAGAGGAGTTGTTTTGAATAAAAGATTTGAGAAATCCAATCTCAATCATCACAAAGATATCAATATAGTTTATTCAAAATCACAGTTGCATTGAAACCACAATATCAGCTTAGACTGATAACAATATGAGATCAATCAGTACCCGTAAATATGTAAATAAGGGTTACCTGATCAGTAACATTTAAATCCTTATCAATAACTTTAACATTTTGGGTTGCATGTTTCTTTAGCAGATTTGGCAAGTACTGTAATATATATATATATATATATATATATATATATATATATATATAGAGAGAGAGAGAGAGAGAGATCGAAGATTAAGATACTTTTTATCTTACTCACCCGCTTACCCCTTTTTAGCGGCGGTTTCGGCCATACAACCGTCGTTTATACTTTTAGCGACGCTTATATGTAGTCCATCGCTCAAAATATAGAGCGACGGTTGTATGACCGAAAACAAATCCGCCTTAAAGGTTTTCGCCTAAAAGGGGGGTAAGAAACGGAAGTAATAAGATAAGATAAGATGCACTTGATGCGGACCGTATATATATATATATATATATATATATATATATATATATATACTCTGATCTCAAAGCTTAACCTTAAAGAAGCGAATCAAAGACAGAACCATCGTCTTTGAGGTCTATATGCGACAGTTCGCTCAAGTGTCGCTAAAGACTACATATGGCTATAATTGACGGATCGAACTGTCAAATATAGACACCAAAGACGACAGTTAAATCTTTGGTTCGCTTTTAGAAACCTCTCAATATATATATATATATATATATATATATATATATATATATATATATATATATATATATATATATATATATATGTATGGATCAAGAAGCATTCTCTTAAATAGCATTCCTCCTTAAATAGCATTCTTTTATTAAAACTACGTCCCTTTTGGAGGGGACGGCGGTGGCATTTTGTAAATACAATGCCACCACGCGTATTCTAAAAATGCCACCGCATCCCTCCAAAAGCGAGCGTAGTTTTAATAAAAGAATGCTATTTAAGGAGAATGCTTGATCCTTACTAGTATATATATATATATATATATATATATATATATATATATATATATATATATATCACTACAAAAAATAGACATTTGGCAATAATTTTTTAGAAACTTGAAATTTGTCATTCGTTGCAATTTATGAAAAGCTTTAATTTTTAAATGCTTAAATTCATAAGTCGTGTAAAAAATTAGATTTGCCAAATCGTTGGCATGAAAAAAAAATATCTGTCTATTTTCTTTTTTTTGTTGTCGATGAGATTTCTCCTCATAAATAGAAACATAAACTTTTTTTTTTTGCTATATTTCGTTGGCTAATATAGGCCACATTCATTGGCAATAATTTTTTTCGTTACGTATTTATTACATTTTTTTGCAACGACTAGTAAATTGTTGCCCAAAATTAAGACAACCCCAATAAACATGCCCTTTCCCCCAATGCATAATTTTTCATTTAAATTTTTTTATTTATTTGGACACAATTTTATACAGTGAAATGTTTCACTCCGTCCGTCTCAAAATAAATGTCCAATTTATTTTTTAAAAAGTTATAATTTTTGAAATTAAAATATTCATCATATAGATATATTTTATAATTTACAAAAATTAAAGTTTGTAGTTGATGATTGGGTAATATACCCATGAATTGGATATATTTGGGCTTAATTTATTGTATTCTCTAAGCATTTAGATTCGTTTTATTGTGTTTAGTTGTGTTATTGCAGGTTTGTGAGCTGTAGAAATATTTGGGAGCATTTGGGTTAAAAAGGGGCATGACTAGCACTTTCACGTACCTCTCGGCACGGGCGCTCATTATAATACATTCCTCATTGTACCAATACCGCCTATGGTCAAGCGTTGACTGGGACCTTGTGGCGTTATTTGACCGGACATTTGTTGGGAAAGTTATGTGACAAGTTGATTTGGAAAAGGAATAGGGCACAAGAGGAGAATATATAAAGTTTAGGAGGTTGAACTACGGGATATTCATTCATCATTGGAGGCTAAGCTAAGGATTACTTGAAGACTAAGGATTGGCTCAAGAGTTTTTCTTCTTCTCCTTATTTTTAATTTGTGTAATTCTTTAAGGATGATTTCCAAAAGATTGTTGGTTTTTATTTCTGTTATGAACTAATTCTTTAATTAAGATTTCAATTGAACCTTTTATAGCTATAAATTAGTTATTCGATTTATTCCAATTATTTATGTTGAAGTGAATTGTTTATCGTGCCTTGCATTATTGATTAATTATTTGGCCAGTGATTACCTTGTTACTCTAGAAGGAATTGAAAGAGGAATTATAGGGTTAGAACTGGGCATGATAACATGTGACTTAGTTATTTACATAGTGAATAATTAGGTTTGTGAATTGAATGGAAATATCTGTTCACCGCATGTAACGCATAAGGAATTGGATTTAAAGGAGTTTAATTCACTTATTTTGCATAGGAATATAGCAAGATTAATTTAAATTAAATAGAAGTTAATTGATCACTTGGAAAAGGGTTTTTGGCATTTGAGAATTCCTGTTAACAATTCGTTAGACATAATAATTGGGATAATTGGATAATTGAGTTATAGTTCATAATTGGGGATATTGAAGTCTTAATCCTTATTTATCTGAAGTCATTCATTCACATCTTAGTTTATTTATTTCCCTATTTTAGAGTAATATCTTTAATTGTTTAATTTAGTTTTATTATTTAGAAAAATCACACTTTATGGTTGTTTAAATAAAATTGGATTGATATAGTGCTAGTAGTTGGAATTTATTGATTAGAATTCTCTGTGGGTTCGACACTCTATCTTATCACTTTATTACTTGTTGACCGTGTATATTTGCACGTATTCATTGATTGTGAAATCAATCAACAAGTTTTTGGCGCCGCTACCGGGGAATTCTTTATTAATATTAATTCCATATTAGTTATAATCAATTCGGTCTTAATTTAAACGTTACTTATATTTCTTCTTGTATTTGCAGGAATTCTTTGCGAGTGTGTGCACACTAGATCAAGGGCTAAAAAGGAACTTTTTCTGTATACAGACGACATCGAAAGGAAGTTCTGAAAATTGCGGTTGACTAGTGAGGTTGTAAATTTGGAAGAAGAACTGGCAGACCAGAAAATACCCGTAAACATGGCAAGGAACGAACAGAAATCACTTAGGGATTACGCCATGCCGATTGTCACGGATATACAGTCAAGTATTAGGTGGCCAGCAATCAATGCGAACAGTTTTGAGATCAAACCGAGAACGATTCAGATGCTTCAGAATACATGCCAGTTTGGGGGTAGTTCAATAGATGATCCTAATGAGCATATCTTGAGCTTCTTAGAAGTTTGCGACACCTTCAAATTCAACAATGTATCGGAGGATGCTACAAGGTTGAGGATGTTCCCGTTTACCTTGAAAGATAAAGCACGAAGTTGGCTACATTCTTTGCCCCCTGGCTCAATCATAACTTGGGACGACATAGCCCAAAAATTTCTAGCGAAATTCTTCCCACCAGCGAAGTCGGCAATAACTACGGAACGATATTCACACTTTTGCACAATTCGATTCAGAATCGTTATATGAGGCATGGGAAAGATTTAAGGATATGCTTCGTAAGTGCCCACATCACGGAATTCCACAGTGGATGCAGTTGGGGATATTTTGTGATGGTTTGCACGCGACCACAAGAGCCAGTATTGATGCAGCAGCAGGGGGAGCAATCATGTTTAAGAATTTTGATGAGGCATATCAACTGTTAGAAACGATGGCCACCAACAACTATCAGTGGCCCATGACTAGGTCGAACCAACAGAAAACACCGAAAAAATTTGAAGTGGATCCTATGACAGCATTAGCAGCACAGGTGGCCACAATGGCTAAAAAATGGAAACATGGAGTCCACCATCCACACAGCAGGTAGCAATGGTTTGTGAATTATATGCTGGGAGTCATGCTACAGATCAATGTGCCATAAATGCGGAATCAGCTCCGTTTGTAGGGAGCTATAGTCGATCTACCCATCCGTATCCGAATCAAAACGTATATAATCCAGGTTGGAGAAATCATCCGGGATTTTCATGGAGTAATAATCAAGCGCAAGCTCAAGCACCTAGACAGCAAAGCACATCCGGATTGCAAAATTAGACTCAACAACAACCAGAGAAGAAATCAAGTTTGGAAGAAGCCTTGGAAAAATTCATTAGAGCTTCTGACAAAAGGAACGAGGAACAAGACAAAAAAATGAATCAAATAGAGCTGAATATGCAAAGCCAAGGTGCGTCGATAAAGAATCTGGAAAATTAAGTGGGGCAAATAGCACATGCACTGAACAACCGGCCACTTGGAACACTCCCGAGCGATACAGAGAAAAACTCGGGCAGAGATGAGCATTGTAAGGCTGTAACTCTACGAAGTGGAAAGGACTTATAAGAGACAGTCAAGGATAAGGAAACAAAGGATAACGCATCAAGAGAAATAGAGGAAGTTGAGGACACCGAAAAACGTCCAGATGAAACCGTTGTGCAAAAAGAACCGGAACCAACTATCATAATACCGCCCATACCGTATCCGCAGAGGTTTCAGAAATCCAAGTTGGACAAGCAGTTTTCACGATTCTTGGATATTTTCAAAAAACTGCATATCAACATCCCCTTTGCCGAAGCTTTGGAACAAATGCCGAGTTACGCCAAGTTTATGAAGGAGGTTTTATCGAGAAAATGGAAATTGGGTGAGTTCGAGACAGTAGCATTAATCGAAGAGTGCAGTGCAATTATACAGAATAAGTTACCTCCAAAGATCAAGGATCCAGGTAGCTTTAATATTCCATGTGAAATTGGAAATCAATTTTTGGGACGAGCTTTGTGTGATTTGGGGGCCAGTATAAATTTAATGTCATTATCCGTCTACAGCCAGTTTGGACTTCAAGCTCTACGACTGACAAATATCAGTTTGCAGTTGGCGGATCGTTCGGTTACATATCCACGAGGTATTGTTGAGGATGTTTTAGTCAAAGTGAATAAATTCATCTTCCCTGTGGATTTCTTTATCTTGGATTGTGAAGTAGATAGCGAAATTCCGATTATTCTTAGGCGACCATTCTTAGCAACTGGAAGAACGTTGATTGATGTGCAAAAAGGAGAACTGACAATGCGAGTTGAAGACCAGCAGGTCACCTTTAATGTATTCAAGTCAATGTCGTATCCGAAAGAAAAAGGTGAGTGTATGCGGGTGGATATCATGGAGGAATTAGTTAATCACAAGTTCAGTAAAAATTATTCGGAGGACCCGCTAGAATCTATTTTGCTCGGGATGGACGATGATGGTATTGAAGATGATGTTGAGTATGTCAAATGGCTAGAGTCATCATCTTTCTTCCGAAAAAGAAATCAATCATTCGACATCCTTGATAGGCCCGAAACAGAAGGTAAAAAGTATGAACCCTCAATAGAAGAGCCACCGGTGTTGGAATTAAAATCGTTACCATCTCATCTGCAGTATGCCTATTTAGGGAAAGATTCTACACTACCAGTCATTGTTTCAACAGAGTTAACGGACACACAAAAAGAGAAATTGTTGAGGGTATTGCGGGAGTTCAAAACAGCAATCAGTTGGACCATAGAAGACATTCGAGGTATTAGCCCATCTTTCTGTATGCACAAGATTTTAATGGAAGAGGGGTCAAAACTAACCATTGAGATGCAAAGAAGGCTAAACCCCATTATGAAAGATGTGGTGAAAAAGGAGATTATAAAATGGTTGGATGCCGATATTATTTACCCAATCTCAGACAGTTCATGGATAAGTCCTATACAGTGCGTACCAAAGAAAGGGGGTATGACAGTGGTGAAGAATGAAGCTAATGAGCTCATCCCTACTAGAACCGTTATAGGCTGGAGAGTATGTATGGATTACCGCAAGCTAAATAAAGCCACACGCAAGGATCACTTTCCCTTGCCGTTCATTGATCAGATGTTGGACAGGTTAGCGGGACATCAATTCTACTGTCTGCTGGATGAATATTCCGGGTATAATCAAATTGTCATAGCTCCAGAAGATCAAGAAAAAACCACGTTCACATGTCCATATGGTACGTTTGTATTCTATCGGATGTCCTTTGGTTTATGTAATGCGCCGGCAACATTTCAACGGTGTATGATGGCGATCTTCTCAGATATGGTCGAACAGAATCTGGAGGTATTTATGGATGACTTTTTTGTGTTTGGTGATAGTTTCGACTTATGTTTGAAAAATCTGATTTTAGTGTTGAAACGATGCGTGGAGACTAACCTGGTGCTTAACTGGGAAAAATGTCACTTTATGGTGCAAGAGGGGATTATCCTGGGTCATAAGGTTTCTGCATCAGGATTAGAGGTGGATAGAGTAAAGATTGAGATGATTGAGAAACTACCTCCTCCATCATCTGTGAAGGGAATACGGAGCTTCTTGGGACATACGGGTTTCTACAGACGCTTCATTAAAGATTTTTCCAAAATTTCGAAACCCTTATGTTCCCTCTTGGAGAAAGATGTACCATTCAAGATGGATCAGTTATGTATCGAGGCATTTTAGGTATTGAAGAAGAAATTGGTCTCTGCTCCAATTATTGTGGCACCCGATTGGTCTTTACCATTCGAATTGATGTGTGATGCCAGTGACTACGCAGTGGGAGCAGTGCTGGGACAATGTCACGATAAGATTTTTCACACTATCTATTATTCTAGCAAGACGTTGATGGACGCCCAATTGAACTACACAACCACCAAAAAAGAGTTACTTGCAGTTGTGTTTGCCTTCGACAAATTCAGAGCTTATCTTATTGGCACCAAGGTAATTGTCTACACTGATCATTCTGCCATTAAATATCTGATTGAGAAGAAGGATGCCAAACCGCGATTAATACGGCGGGTACTGTTGTTACAAGAATTTGATCTGGAGATCCGGGACAGAAAAGGTACCGAAAATCAAGTGGCGAATCATCTTTCTCGGTTAGAAAACGCAGAGGTACAGAAGGAAGACAACATATTGATTAATGAAAAATTTTTGGATGAACAACTTTTTCGAGTAACCATAATATTGCCATGGTATGCTGACTATGTGAATTGCGTGGTTGCCAAAGTGTTACCATTGGATTTGACCTCACAACAATGAAAGAAGTTCATCCACGATGTGAAGCAATACTATTGGGACAAACCATTTCTGTTTAAGGCTTGTGCAGATCAAATGATAAGACGATGTGTGCCTTATGAAGAAATGGACAGCATATTAGGCCATTGCCACTCCTCAGATTACGGAGGTCATTATTCCGGCGATCGAACAGCAGCAAAAGTGCTACAATCGGGATTTTTCTGGCCTTCTCTATTCAAAGATGTTTACCTCTATGTGCTGAAATGTGATCGGTGTCAATGCGTAGGTAACATCTCAAAGCGCAACGAAATGCCACTCAACACAATTCTGGAGGTTGAACTATTCGACGTGTGGGGAATCGACTTTATGGGACCGTTCCCATCTTCCTTTAATAATCAGTATGTGACGCCCCAAAATAGGTATACATCACCTATTCTGAGTTGTCAATACATGGTACAGAAACAACTACAACTTTATTATTACAACAGTAAAACTGTGAGTTTGAATACAAATATTATCTTCTAGACAATATCTATACTCAAATAAATCCTCATCACATTTATTGATACATTATTTTACAAAAATGGTGAGGACTACTAAACAATCCTTTCTAAAACCTTCATTCCATACCCAGAGCTGCATACTCGCTTATATTCTCGCCTCACGAGAAAAATGGAACAAAAAGGAAAAGGGTGAGCTCAACTAGCTCGGTAAAGAATATTATGACTAAGATAATATACAACAAATTATCATTAGTCTTTCAACAGGAAAATATAATAGAATACAATAGACAACAAATTTTAAATCAATATTCGCGGTGGAAATAATAATTCATTAGAAGAGTTAAGTAGAGAATGCAAACTACTATCTTCTATGTATGAATTTAAAAGTTCATCATCTATCTTTTATCCTCGTAACATCAATCAATATACATATGGAATCAAATATTCATCTTTGCACTGGGCCAAAGATATTCATCGATTAGTCATGTTCATTTAAAACACTGTTCATCTTTTTGCACCACGGCCAAAGATATTCTTCAGAAATCATTCATCTTTGCACTACGGGCCAAAGATATTCTTAAGAAATCATTCATCTTTGCACTACTGAAGCCAAAGATATTCCATAATATCATCATTTAAGACCGAGGATGATGAAAATATTTTTTTAAAGAAAGCGAATCGATTGAAACAAAATGACAAGGATTAAGGATTAAGGATTAAGGATTCGTACTTGGTTTTATCCACGTCCAAAAATAATACCAAAAATAATCATAGTGGTGTAAAATTCAAGAATGATCAAAACATGGATACAATCGAGTTAGTATCCGAATAGATGTTTTAGAATTAAAAGAAGAAATTTTATTTTTAAATTGAATAGTACCATATACGTGAATAGTCTTAGTATCGTGAATAGTAACTCCGACACCAAAAGATAGAAATTCCACAAAAACATCTTCACGCTTCATGAATAGTACTCGTGAATAGTAACTCATGAATAGTAACTCATGAATAGTAATCCCGATATGAAAAAGTTCCAAATTTGATAAAAAGTTTCAACCAATATTTCAGCATAATGATATTGAAGAAATAATATCATTTGAGAAGAAAATAACATCCCTTACCTCGAAAGATTAGTACTTTAAATTTGGAATAGGGTATAGTCTTTGAAGGAACTTGCATGAATCTAACAATACTCAAAGTATACTCAAAATACTCACAAGAATAACTACGATAATATAGAGAGAAAACTTGATTTCGGTGTGATTTTCAATTCTAACCTAAGCACCCTATTTATAGGAAATTGCTTAGAACACCCAAAGAGAAAATTTAATATATTAATATTATAGGAAATTGAATCTTATGAGTTTTTATAGGAAATTCAATTTCTACAACTGCGGAAGAAAGTTTTTCCGAATTCCAAACAAAATTGAAGAAATCCACAAACAGGCAATTTTACATTATAATCAAATTTCGGTCAATAAATGGGGTCCACCGACATGTTTAACATGTTTTAAACATTTATTGCAACAAAAATACTCTTCCTCCTCGTATACTCATATATCCCACATTCGTTGTAAAAATATCATCGTTAATATATTATTAAAATAATATATTTAAATAAATTATTTTATCGTAAAAAGATAAAATTTCAATTTTCAACAATTGTCACTATAAAATTTTCTCCATCTATATCCACATAAAATCAATATTTTTCTCATCATATGAATCAATAATTAATTATTCATAAATAATATTTGAGAATCACAATATTGACAACCGTGCGAGTTCGGTGAAAGAAGGGGCTTCAATAAGAATTTCTTCTTCTACTGGCGCGCAATTAGGTGACCAAACCTCTCCTTGTATGAGAACTTTCTAGACATTGCCAATAATGTTATCTAATAATATTATTAGATAATATGAATTATTGCTTCGATAATGAAAAATCTTGTGTAATGACAATTATTGAAACAACAATGAATATAAAATATCAACACAAAGAATTATTAACTCAATAAAATCTTGAGCAAAGAATTATCGTAACCATTATTGAGTAGTGCCTTCTTACATAAGAATCAATAATTGGTGCAATACCGCAGTAATCGCTTTCAACAACGCAGATTAGTGTGTTTTAACCACCGGGTATTCCAATAGTATTACTTCGGTAACAACTACGCCAGTTATTTAAAAACAACTTATATTTGTCATTTTCTTCATCCAATCGCTTTCAGTTATGGGGCCCACACATGGTTTGCTACTGTCGCATTTAATATTCCTCGACAAGATTTAATATTCCACGACCAAACGAATATTCCCAACGATAATGAATATTTTATAACCACTTGCTTATTTTGAAATATTTGCGTATTTAACCCTTTAACTATCCACATTAATCAAATCAACCCTTACTATTTCAAAATAATAAATAAACGAAATTCCTTTTTATTTAAAAATTTCGAGGGTCTTACAACCTCCCTCCTTATGAAATTTCGTCCTCGAAATTGACGACGTACTGGTGTTTGAAAAGGTGAGGATACCTCGCTTTCATTTCCGTTTCCAATTCCTGTGTCATTTCCTCTATAGCATGATTCCTCCACAAAACTTTAACTTGTGGTATGACCTTTCTTGGCGTAGGGACATGCTCCTTCCTATCCAAGATCTTGACAGTACCTCCTCATACGTTAAGTCTTGGCTATCTCGTCCCGGTTTCTAACTCAATAACGTGGTTCGGGTCTTTCACATATTTACGAAATGCGGATATGTGAAACACATTATGAACACGAGACATACTCGGAGAGGTAACGCAAGTCTATAGGCTACATTTCCTACTCGGTCAAGAATTTGAAATGGACCAATAAATCGTGGATTGAGCTTTCCTCTCTTCCCAAATCTTGTAACTCCCTTCCATGGAGCAACTCGCAACAATACATGATCCCCTACATTAAATTCCACGTCCTTTCGATGAAGATCCGCATAACTCTTTTGTCGATCTTGTGCTTGGTTTGTATACGTTGTCGAATCATTTGGATCTTTTCGGTGAGTCATACGCACGAACTCGGGTCCCAACAATGTTGCTTCATCCACCTCATCCCAACATATTGGAGAACGACATTTTCGTCCATATAATGCTTGAATGGAGCCACACCTATACTTGCTCGATAATTGTTGTTGTAGGAGAATTCCACCAATGGTAAATACTTATCCCAAGCGCCCTTGAAGTCAGGACACGAGTCTTAATAAATCTTCAAGAGTTTGAATAGTCCTCTTTGATTGTCCGTCCGTTTGGGGATGGTATCTTGTCGAACTAAATCGCAAATCCGTGCCCATAGCTTTTTTGCAAGCTAACCCAAAATCTTGAAGTGAATCTTGGGTCACGATCCAAAACTATGGATACTGAGCATGCCATGCAACCTCACAATTTCATTTCACGCACATACTAGCAAGGCGTTCAAGGAATAAGTCTCCGTGATCGTCAAGAAATGAGCGAGACTTGGTTAATCTATCAACAATAACCCAAATAGCATTGATGCCTTGAGAAACCGTAGGAAGGCCGTGAACGTGAAATCCATGGTAATATGTTCCCACTTCCATTTCGGAATCTCAAGTGGTTGCAACGGACCCTTAGGTACTAGATGCTCCGCCTTCACACGTTGACAAGTTAAACACATCGAGATAAACTTTGCAATCTCTCTCTTCATATTGTTCCACCAAAATGTATGTCGAAGATCACGATACATTTTAGTACTTCCAGGATGGATTGCAAATGGCGATTGTGTGCCTCCATCATAATCTTGTACTTCAAATCGAAGTCGTTAGGAACACAAAGTCAGAGTGGACTCAAGTATTCCTTCTTCATCAATTCTCGCTTAGGAATAGCTCCTTCTTGTACTTTCTTCTTCATACGCATCATCTCCGAGATTGGTGGCTCGAGCAACCTTAACTTTTTCTATTAAAGTTGGCTCTGTCGATACTTGACATCATCGCACTGCGTTCCGATATGATCTTCTACTCAACGCGTCACTACCACGTTCGCTTTTTCGGGATGGTATTGAATAGTGTGGTCGTAGTCTTTCAATAGTTCGAGCCAACGTCGGCGCCGCATGTTGAGTTCTTTTTTGAGTGAAGAAATATTTAAGGCTTTTATGGTGCGAATATATCTCCACTTTCTCCCCATATAGATAGTGCCTCCATATCTTTAGTAGAAAACGATCGGGCCGCTAACTCTAGATCATGAGTAGGATAATTCCTCTCATACTCTTTAAGTTGTCGCGAGGCATAGGCTATGACTTTCCCACGTTGCATGAGAACACATCCTAACCCTTTGCTCGAAGCATCATTTGAGATAACAAATCCATCCGAACCGGATGGTATTGTTAGAACAGTCTTAGAAATAAGTCTCCTCTTAAGCTCTTGGAAACTTTTCTCGCATTCTTCGCTCCAAACGAATTTTGTATCCTTCCGAAAGTTAATTTGAGTTAATGGAGTAGCGATTCGAGAAAACCTTCCACGAATCTCCGATAATAACCAATTTAAGCCCAAAAAGCTACGTACTTGATCCATCGACTTGGTTGCTCCAACTTTGTATTGCTTCAATCTTGGCACGGATCAACAGATACTCCATGTTTTGACACCACGTGCCCAAGGAATGCTACTTCCTCAAGCCGAACTCGCATTTCTTCAATTTGGCATATAGTTGGTTTTCACGAAGCCTTTGGAGTACCGACTTCAAATGGTGCTCATGATCTTCACGGCTTTTGGAATATATGAGGATGTCATCAATAAAGACAACAACGAATTGATCCAAATATTCCTTGAATACTCGGTTCATCATATCTATGAAAAGCCGCAGGAGCATTAGTTAGTCCGAAAGACATGACTAAGAATTCATAATGCCCATACCGAAGTTTCAAGGCGGTCTTTGGAATATCCTCGATTTAATCTTCAAATTGATGATATCCGGAAGCGACGATCGATTTTGAAAAAAATTGTGTCCCTTGTAATTGGTCAAACAAGTCATCAATACGAGGTAGAGGATACCTATTCTTGATGGTGACATGGTTCAATTCCGATAGTCAATACAAAGTCGCATACTCCGTCTTTCTTCTTTACAAATAAAGCAGAGCACCCCAAGGAGATGTCTTAGGGCCGAATGAAACCAATGTCCAACAATTCTCGTAGTTGGACCTTTAACTCTGAAGTTCAATAGGAGCCATTCGATATGGGGTTTTAGAAATGGGCTTTGTACAAAGTTCAAGATCGATAAAGAATTCAACTTCACGTTACGGGGTAGACCGGGAAGTTCTTGAAATACATCGGGAAAGTCAATAACAACAGAATATTATTCAAATTTGACGTGTCTTTATTCAAATCCATAACATGGGCTAAGAAAGCTTGACATCCGCTTTTCAATAAGCGAATAGCTTTATGATTAGATATGATAGTGATTGATTTTAATGGTTTAGTTGCTTGAATTCGCATACAACAAGGTTGGTTAGGAATATGAAAACTAACAACCTTACGAAAACAATCAATTTTGGCATGATGAGTAGTTAACCAATCAATCCCTAAAATCACATCAAAAGCAAGTATCTTTAAAGAGATAAGGTCAACAGGTAAGGTAATGGTGCCAACTTGAATCAAACAAGATTTATAAGCGGTGGATGTGATGAAAGTTTCTCTAACGGAGTTTCCACAGATAGGTCAAAGTCTAATTTCTCCGAGTCAAGTTTAAACGTTGAGCACAAGCGGAGAGATAAATGAATGGGTAGCCGGTAGATCAAGTAAGGTATAAACTTCGCAAGAATTTATAAATAGCTTACCGTGATCACCTCGTTTGGGTTCCTCGCATTATGACGATCCACAACAAACGCTTCTTCCGGAATCGTTGACTTTGACTTTTACGGGACGATCTTTTGAGTCACCGTCCCTCATTGAACTAGGTTTATTCATCGCATAATCTCGGCGATATGTCCTTCCTTTCCAAAATTATAGCATACCTTGAACTGTTGTGGACGGTTTGGTGATATGTCCCTCTTTCTCGCATTTATAGCATATGATGGGTGGTCGTTCTCCTCCTTAGAACCGATTCTTCACGTAGACCTTTGTCGTCTTCATACGGTCGTTGTTAAATCTCCTCTTTTTAAAATCTCCTCGACTCGCTTTCTTCTATTTTTATGGCCATGATTACCACCAGAGTGGTAACCATTTTGTCCGTCTGTTTCTTTCTCCACCTTTGGTTATCATTATTACATTGATCGCTATCTCCGAGTACGATCCTGGTTGTGGTCCTCGGGTTGACCGCATACTCGTTATCTCGCTCTAATAATTGAGCCTGCTTACAACATCCGAATAAAGAGAAAATTTATGAGAAATGAGATACCGACGTATCTTGGGTTTCAAACCTCTAAGAAACATCCGCGTCATCGTTCCTCATTCTCCACCAAATGAGGTGCAAACACGGATAACTCGCAAACTTTGCCTCGTCATCGAGACACCGCTATGTTGTTTTGCTCTAATCGATGAACTCCACTTCCTTTATACGACGAACACTTTCGTGAAAGTATTTGTCATTAAATAGCTTTCAAACGTCTCCCAAGACACATGCCGAGTGTAATTTGGATGGAGTGTACGCTTCACTGACTCCCACCCGATGAGTCGCTTCGCCACGGAACATAAAGGTGGCGAATGGAACCTTCGTTTCCTCGTGCATCCCAAGACATCGAATATCTTGGTAATTTGTTTGACCCATGTTTCCGCCTATGATCGGATCTCGCTTTCCCTTAAATTTCGTGGTCCCGACTCTTTGAATCGCTTGGTTGTGACAACCCGTGAATTGCTATCATTTCTCCTCGTATTTTGAACACGAGACTCCTCGTCTCGATTTTGCATGAACCGCAAAAAACTTCTAAACATCCCTCGTTCATCATCTCGCTTTCAATGGTGTTGTTCACGGGAGGAACATTGCCACTGTTGTACGTTCTCCTCGTTGGTGAGTCTGAGGCATCTCCACGGTCTCATTTCCATTGTTAATATTCTCAAATTCGACATTCTCAAACATCGTCATAAAAACAAGGGTTAATTAAGGAAATCAATATATCACATAATATCCCTATATCTCGACCAACTAACAAATAAGCTTAGGTAGGACACACTAGCGAAGGATTTACTCGTCTCTCCCTCCTAGTTCTATTCCCCGATCTCCGCATGGAGATCATATCCCTAAGCTCGATACCAACCGTGACGCCCCCAAAATAGGTATACATCACCTATTACGAGTTGTCAATACATGGTACGTAAACAACTACAACTTTATTATTACAACAAGAAAGCTGTGAGTTTGAATACAAATATTATCTTACAGACAATATCTATACTCAAATAAATCCTCATCACATTTATTGATACATTATTTTACAAAAATGGTGAGGACTACTAAACAATCCTTTCTAAAACCTTCATTCCATACCCCACTGCACTCGCTTATATTCTCGCCTCCCGAGAAAAATGGAACAAAAAGGAAAAGGGTGAGCTCAACTAGCTCGAAGAAGAATATTATGACTAAGATAATATACAACAAATTATCGTTAGTCTTCAACAGGAAAAATATAATAGAATACATATAGACAACAAATTTTAAATCAATATTCGCAATGAAATAATAATTCATTAGAAGAGTTAAGTAGAGAATACAAACTACTATCTTCATGTATGAATTTAAAAGTTCATCGTCTATCTTTTATCCCCTGTAACATCAATCAATATACATCCGGAATCAAATATTCATCTTTGCACTCTGAAGCCAAAGATATTCATCGATTGGTCATGTTCATTTAAACACTTGTTCATCTTTGCACTACGGCCAAAGATATTCTTCAGAAATCATTCATCTTTGCATCACAAAGCCAAAGATATTCTTAAGAAATCATTCATCTTTGCACTACTTCAGCCAAAGATATTCCATAATATCATCATTTAAGACCGAGGATGATGAAAATATTTTTTTAAAAAAGCGAATCCAAAGTGAAACAAAATGACAAGGATTAAGGATTAAGGATTCGTACTTGGTTTTATCCACGTCCAAAAATACCTCAAAAATAATCATAGTGGTGTAAAATTCAATAATGATCAAAACATGGATACAATGAGTAGTTAGTATCCGAATAGATGTTTTAGACGAAAAGAAGAAATTTTATTTTTAATTGAATAGTACCATATATCGTGAATAGTGCCGTATCGTGAATAGTAACTCAGACACCAAAAGATAGAAATTCCACAAAAACATCTTCACGCTTCATGAATAGTACTCGTGAATAGTAACTCGTGAATAGTAACTCATGAATAGTAACTCATGAATAGTAATCCCGATATGAAAAAGTTCCAAATTTGATAAAAAGTTTCAACCAATATTTCAGCATAATGATATTGAAGAAATAATATCATTTGAGAAGAAAATAACATCCCTTACCTCGAAAGATTAGTACTTCTATTTGGAATCTAGGGTATAGTCTTTGGAAGGAACTTACACCGTCTAACAATACTCAAAGTATACTCAAAATACTCACAAGAATACGCTCGATAATATAGAGAGAGAAAACTTCAGTTTCTGGTGTGATTTTCAATTCTAACCTAAGCACCCTATTTATAGGAAATTGCTTAGAACACCAAAGCAGAAAATTTAATATATTAATATTATAGGAAATTCGAATCTTGCGAGTTTTTATAGGAAATTCAATTCTCTACAACTTTGCAGAAGAAAGTTTTTCCGAATTCCAAACAAAAATTGACCGAAATCCACAAACGAAGCAATTTTATTATAATCAAATTTCGATCAATAAATGGGGTCCACCGAGCATGTTTAACATGTTTTAAACATTTATTGCAACAAAAATACTCTTCCTCCTCAGATACTCATATATCCCACATTCGTTGTAAAAATATCACAAGTTAATATATTATTAAAATAATATATTTAAATAAATTATTTTATCAGAAAAAGATAAAATTTCAATTTTCAACAATTGTCACTATAAAAATTTTCTCCATCTATATCCACATAAAATCAATATTTTCTCATCATATGAATCAATAATTAATTATTCATAAATAATATTACGTAATCACAATATTGACAATGAGTGCGGTTCCAGGAAGAGGGCTTTCAATAAGAATTTCTTCTTACTAAGCGCTTGCAATTAGGTGACCAAACCTCTCCTTAGATGTAACTTTCTAGACATTGCCAATAATGTTATCTAATAATATTATTCGGATAATATGAATTATTGCTTCGATAATGAAAAATCTTGTGTAATGACAATTATCAAACAACAAAGAATATAAAATATCAACACAAACAATTATTAACTCAATAAAATCTTTGAATAAAGTAATTATCGTAACCATTATTGAGTAGTGCCTTCTTACATAAGAATCAATAATTGGTGCAATACTGGTATCTATTTGCTTTCAACAACGCGTATTAGTGTGTGTTTTTAACCAACGGGTATTCAATAGTATTAATTCTGTAACAACTACGCTAGTTATTTAAAAACAACTTATATTTGTCGTTTTCTTCATCCAATCGCTTCAGTTATGGGGCCCACACATGGTCATGCTGGCAGTAAATGCGAATATTCCCGACGATCATTTAATATTCCACGACCAAACGAATATTCCCTTAACGATAATGAATATTTTATAACCACTTGCTTATTTTGAAATATTTGCGTATTTAACCCTTAACTATCCACATTAATCAAATCAACCCTTACTATTTCAAAATAATAAATAAAGGAAATTCCTTTTTATTTAAAAATTGCTTGTAAAGTATGGGGTTCATCATAAAATTACAGCTGCGTACCATCCCTAAACCAATGGCCAAGTGGAGGTGTCGAATAGGGAGGTCAAGAGAATTCTAGAAAATGTGGTCAATCCGTCATAAAAAGATTGGTCATTGCGTCTTGACGATGCCTTATGGGCATATCGAACAGCATATAAAAATCCTATAGGCATGTCACCTTATCGCATGGTCTATGGAAAGGCGTGTCACCTCCCGGTTGAGCTAGAACACAGTGCACACTGGGCCATTCGGAAACTTAATTTTGATCTGCAAGTTGCAGGGGAGAAAAGGTTACTGCAATTAAACAAGATGGATGAATTTTGGTTCAATGCCTATGAAAACGCAAAACTCTACAAGGAGAAAGTCAAAGCATGGCACGATAAGAAAATTCTCCCCTGCTGCTATAAAAATCCTATAGGCATGTCACCTTATCGCATGGTCTACGGAAAGGCGTGTCACCTCCCAGTTGAGCTAGAACACAGTTCACATTGGGCCATTCAGAAACTTAATTTTGATCTACAAGCAGCAGGGGAGAAAAGGTTACTGCAATTAAATAAGATGGATGAATTTTGGTTCAATGCCTATGAAAACGCAAAACTCTACAAGGAGAAAGTCAAAGCATGGCACGATAAGAAAATTCTCGATCGCACATTTGAACAGGGCCAACAAGTATTATTGTTCAACTCACGTTTGCGTTTGTTTCCTGGGAAATTGAAATCTCGGTGGTTCGGGCCATTCATGATTATATCTGTCGCTCCACATGCAAACATTGAAGTCGAAGAACCGAATTCCAAGCGCACATTCAAGGTGAACGGTCAGCGACTCGAACATTACTGGAATGGACCCATCGAACGTCAATCCACTGCCCTGCACCTCTCCGAACCAGCAGAGAATTGAGTAACACTGCAAATTCTGGCTAATGACTATAAACCAAGCGCTATGGGGAGGCAACCCAAGGAGTTTCTAGTTTAATTGATTTATTTTTACTTTATTTTCATTATTTTATTCCTTTTGAATTAATTAGAATAAGATTTTGATACCATAAGTTCACATAAGTATCATTCGTACAGGTCATATGGTAGAAGTTATGGTGAAGAGAAACAAGTTCCAGCGCCCTGGCGCCCAACATCTACATGCACCCAACGCCCCGTCGCCCAACATCTACATGCACTCAGCGCCCCGGCGCTGAGCTGCTCAATTGTTCCTGGATGACAGCGCCCCGGTGCTCCAAACACATAGTATCACAGCGCCCCGGCGCTGAAGGGCAGTAACTTCAAGACAGGCCTAGTGCCCCGGTGCTCCAACACATGTAAAACCCAGTGCCCCAGCGCTGGGACTAGTTATGCCCATGACATTTTAAACGCCGGTTTCCTTTTCTCTCATAACTCCCACATCTTTTAGGATTCTAACCTCCCCACACCACTAATGCACGCTTGAGACTTACAAATCTGGATCTTACCCATTATTCTCACGTCACATAATTCCTTTGCACTTAGCGCATCGATTGTTGATTCCATCACTTCCGAAAAATAATTCTGTCAAATTTTATTCTGCCAATCCAAGGTATGTTAGACACTCAATTTCATCTTATACCATGGCTTATGTTGCTACATACTCGTGAAGGCAAGTGTCTATTACCTAAATGTAAATGTGTGATGCCCAATGTGTCTTCCTCATATGCTATGGTTTCTTCTTATGGGTCATGCATGCCATTACATGAAAATCCAATCATTTATTTGCTAAATTGAGTTAGATGACATGCTTGCGCTGTTCTAAATCTGAGTTTGTGTGTAAGTTGTGCCCATATGTGTGTATATCCAAGCATGTGTACCACGCCTACAAAGTGTTTGATATATTGCCTTAATGAACTGTAATTGCTAATTCTCGTTTAAAGGTATGTATATCTCTTCATCTTATCATGCAACCATCTTTGCTTGATCACAATTGATTTTATCTATAGGATCAGTGTTTTGCGTTACCCATGCCCGGAATATATGCCGTCATTGGCTATATAATTGTACACGTCACGTCTTTTAGGCATCGTGCACTTATGTTGTAGTTTGGGGGTTGTAATCTGGGTAAACTTATACATAGTCGCCGTACACTCAATTCTAATACATTTGTCTGTGAATTTATGTAGAATTTTCAACATGGCTTCAAAGCGACAATGCGGAGAAGGTTCTGGGATAGCGTCAGCCCAACCCATATTTGATAGCCGCCGGTTTGTGAGTGTCGCCGCCCAAGATCGCTACAATAAGATGGCAACCCGCTCTCTCATCCCCGAACGAGGTTTAAGGCCCAATCAATCCAAGGATGGGGAAATAGCGGTGATGATTGCTGAGAGAAACTGGTTCTCCCTAACCGGACAACCTGATCCGGCAGTGATAGTAGTCGTGAAAGAATTTTATGCCAACGTTTCAGAACATGATCACTATGGAGTGTTTGTGAGGGGAAAGACAGTGGAATTCGGTGAAGAGGGCATAAATGGATGTTATCAACTGAATTTGGAGGATCTTAGCGATGAGTATGCCGGTCTTCTGAGTCAAAGTCCAGACTATGAGAAAATAATACGTGAGCTTTGCCAACCGGGCACCACATGGACAGTGTATGAACGTGGCAGCATGACCTTCCCACACTCTCACCTCAGTTTATATGGGAAGGCGTGGTATGCCTTTATTTGCACCAAACTCATGCCATGCACACATGTGAGCCATGTCACCAAAGAGAGGGCGGTACTGCTATATTCCATTATTTAAGGCTTGCAACTAGATGTCGGTCACGTCATTCAGCAGTCCATTCTACGAGCGGCACGACGAGGGACCACAGGAGGTTTACCCCATCCGTCTTTAATTTGCGTTTTGTGTGCCAAGTTTGGGGTCAAATGGAAGACCGATGAGATGATTCAAATGCCTATGCCGGTTTTGGACCATAAGTTGATAAGCAGGTATAAAGTATGGACAGGTGGGGAAAATCACCCTAGGGGATTGGGTTTCATAATGCCCCAAGTTGAAGATACACAAGCCCCACCACCTCAAGCTCCACCTAATTATGGTTCGTCCTCAACAGCTCATCGTGGTGTGGCTCCTGAAGCTGTCCAACAGGAAATAGACGGCTGGTTTTACAACCTAGAGTCCCAGAATATCCGTTTATCTGAACGTCAAGACGTGATCTACAAGTACTTGGTTAACCAATTTGCTGCCCAGAATGCCATGAACGCCCAACTGTACCCGGGCGTTAACCTTAGCCAGTTCCCTATTGCTCTTATTCTGTCAGTGTTTCCCCCTTCCGATCTAGAGATGAGCGAGGACGATGATGCTCCACCCGAGGAATAAGCTCGTCAGGGAAGTCCTCTATTTTATTTTGCCTTATTTTTCGCATGAGGACATTGCTCTAGAGAAGTTTAGGGGTAGTTAATTTCTATTTGCATTAGTAGACTGTTATTGTTAATAGTTCGTGGAATTGGTTTGTTATTGTTAGTTAAATATTGCATGTAGGATTGCATGATAATTCTAGCGTTTGATAGCATGTATGTTTTGGGCCAATGATGAATTTAAAAATTGCATGAACAAGTCTAGTAAGAATTGTTGAGTTAGTGAGATGATTTTCTTGACATGATTTAAATCTTTATCTGTTTGACACTGATATTATAAGGGAAACACGCTTTGAAAAATGACCATGTTGGCTACGATAGTTTAAATGGATAGATAATAGAGTTCTAAAGGATGAATGCTAGTGAAATGAAGGGACAATTTGAATAGTTAGAGAAGACTGAATTTAGACATAAAATCAAGTTTGGGAGAAAAATATTTGGAATATATAAGCTTAAAAAAAAGAGAATAAACACCGTGGCATGCTTGTCTAGTTTTGTGGCCTTTGTACTTGAGTAAGTAAGCCCGAGTGGATTGTCTTTACACCTAGCGCCCTAAGGTCTTAATGGCTTGGGAGTCGTTGGTCGAAAGCTTGTTAAGGTAGCATTGAAAAGCCTAAGGGAATAAGACAATGCATAGTCATGAAAAATAAATAAATAAATAAATAAATACAAATAAAGCG
Source organism: Panax quinquefolius (assembly GCA_020205615.1). Classification (NCBI taxonomy): domain Eukaryota; kingdom Viridiplantae; phylum Streptophyta; class Magnoliopsida; order Apiales; family Araliaceae; genus Panax; species Panax quinquefolius. The sequence goes on along the minus strand of CM035174.1, from coordinate 82,524,295 downwards.
GGAAAAGTGCAAGAATCCCCCGTTATGAACCAAAAAAAAAGAAAAGAAAAGCATAAGTATTCCATTTTGACCCTTGAACTTTGGTGATTGTTTGATTTCAGTTGAAGCAAGTTTATTTGATGAGTTCTCAAGTTTACACTGTATGATGCTTACTGAGAAATTTATTATCTTTCGTATTTTTGTCTTTCATTGGTTAGCATGGTTATTGTTCACACACACACGATATGAGTAATAACAGATTCAGATTCATTGATTGTTGGGGATATTATTGATCTGCTTTAACATGATGTATTAGCATGTTTTTGTGATTTTTCTGAGGTCTATGAATATATGTGTGCTAATCGATTGCTGGAATTAAAAACATATAGATAGTTTGCATTTGCATGGTTTATCGTTTTCGTATTTTTTTGTGTTGTTAATGTTTTGTTGCTTGAGGACACGCAACAATTTAAGTTTGGGGGTATTTGATGATTGGGTAATATACCCATGAATTGGATATATTTGGGCTTAATTTATTGTATTCTCTAAGCATTTAGATTCGTTTTATTGTGTTTAGTTGTGTTATTACAGGTTTGTGAGCTGTAAAAATATTTGGGAGCATTTGGGTTAAAAAGGGGCATGACTGGCACTTTCTGTACCTCAGCGCCGGGGCACTCATTATAGTACATTCCTCGTCGAGGTCTTTGGGCCTCTATTTGGCGTTGACTGTGGACGCCAAGACGTTGATTTGACGGTGTTGGGAAAGTTATGTGACAACTTGATTTGGAAAAGGAATAGGGCACAAGAGGAGAATATATAAAGTTTAGGAGGCTGAATTATAGAATATTCATTCAACATTGGAGGCTAAGCTAAGGATTACTTGAAGACTAAGGATTGGCTCAAGAGTTTTTCTTCTTTCCTTATTTTCAATTTGTGTAATTCTTTAAGGATGATTTCCAAAAGATTGTTGGTTTTTATTTCTGTTATGAACTAATTCTTTAATTAAGATTTCAATTGAACCTTTTATGGCTATAAATTAGTTATTCGATTTATTCTAATTATTTATGTTGAAGTAGTTGTTTATCGTGCCTTGCATTATTGATTAATTATTTGGCCAGTGATTACCATATTACTCTAGAAGGAATTGAAAGAGGAATTATAGGGTTAGAACTGGGCATGATAACATGTGACTTAGTTATTTGCATAGTGAATAATTAGGTTTGTGAATTGAATGGAAATATATGTTCACCGCATGTAACGCATAAGGAATTGGATTTAAAGGAGTTTAATTCACTTATTTTGCATAGGAATATAGCAAGATTAATTTGAATTAAATAGAAGTTAATTGATCACTTGGAAAAGGGTTTTTGGCATTTGAGAATTCCTGTTAACAATTCGTTAGACATAATAATTGGGATAATTGGATAATTGAGTTATAATTCATAATTGGGGATATTGAAGTCTTAATCCTTATTTATCTGAAGTTATTCATTCAAATCTTAGTTTATTTATTTGCCTATTTTAGAGTAATATCTTTAATTGTTTAATTTAGTTTTATTATTTAGAAAAATCACCCTTTATGGTTGTTTAAATAAAATTGGATTGATATAGTGCTAGTAGTTGGAATTTATTGATTAGAATTCTCTGTGGGTTCGACACTCTATCTTATCACTTTATTACTTGTTGACCGTGTATACTTGCACATATTCATTGATTGTGAAATCGATCAACAGTAGTTAATTGGATATAGTTTATAATGATCATATTCGCACACTTATAATTTTGAAAAAAATATAATTAATTTCTAAAATAATTTATATGAATTTTTCTTGTAACTCGTTATTTTACATATATACTTTTTGACAATGGATGGGCAAGGAATCGAAATCGCTCCCGAAATTACACCAAAAATCGACCAAATTGCACCGATTAAGTCACGCCAATGGTTCCGGGCATAGAACAATTAAGTTGCACCAATGTGTGTAAGTTTTTTTAACTCCCTTTTTCAAATTCTCCTTTTATTGACTTGTAAATTTTTTTATAATCAAATATTAATTTCTCTTTATATCTTGAATTAGAGGGTGTTTGACAATGACTTATAAGTTGGTCAAACTAAGTTATAAGTCATTTGTTATTATTTAGTGTTTGACAAGAAACTTAAATTTTAACTTTTTTACTTTCATTATTAAATTTTTTCATGCTTCATGTTCTATATATAAATATATATGTATATATTTATATATAAATATATATATATATATTTGTAGTCTCCAATATTTTTAAATTTATTCTACTTGATATGCATATATATATATATATATATATATATATATATATATATATATACACACACACACACACACACATACATAATCTTTTCAAAATTTCTTGTCAAACTAAATAAAATACTAAACAAATCTCAACATTAAACTAAATATATATAAAGTAATTATGAATATTATATATATAAATATATATATATATATATATATGTAAACAAATATTCATATAAATATTTATAAAAATATTCATATCTAAATTTTATAAATTATAGATGAAATATTTATAAATTTTAAATAAATATTTGTTTATAAATATTTATATGAATATTTAGAGATAAATTTATAATATATATATATATATGTATTAAAATATTCATAGTTACGTTATATAAATATTCATAATTACTTTATATATATTTAGTTTAATGTGGAGATTTAAGATGAATATATATATATATATATATATATATATATATATATATATATATATATGGTAATAGAATTTATCTATTACACAAAAAATATAACATAACAAGCAAAGATATCACAACTAGGTTTTGAACCTAAGACCTATAGATTATTGGGTCATTAAGCTACTACTGAACCATTCTAATTTATTAATTAATTAAACTACCGCCATAACTTGTAGCGGGAGACAGTGCAGCACATGAGCAAATGAGTAATTTCTCATGTCGCTACAGCATGTAGCGGCAGAGGGAAATTCATTTCAATCTGTGTCATCTAATGTTGCGATCAACGGTATAGATTATAATTGTAGAAATAGTACATGTGACAACTGACTGCCAAGCATGTTAGTTCCGGGCCTCCGACCAACTAAATCCAACCTCATCAAACCTGATTATTATATCTATGCTTCCCAATGTTTCCTATTTCTAGATAGAAGTAGGATATACTTACAAGTACTCCCTCACTCCGAGAATGAAAGTGATGATTGATTTTATGCGAATTTAAAAAAATGTCAAATGATAAAATTATTCATATTTAAATTCTCATCTAATTGCATATTTTTCTATACATGACTAGTGATATTATATAAATATTTATAAATAATAAAAATATGACATTTAATACTAAGAATATTACGCACAAATTATTGTTAAAAATAGATTATTTAATATAAGTAAATATTTAACTTGAGATTACATAAAATAATAAGAACTTTTATTCTTAGGCGGAGGATTAACTTAAATCATGATCATATTTTTAAGTCCAAAAATAAAACATAAAAAGAAGAATAGTAATGGTATACCCCTAGCTATTCCTAGTTCTCCTTTTACCTTTTTCCAAATATATTATAAAATTAAGTTATAATACTATCAGTTCTAAGAGAAAACATAAAATATGAAGAAAAATTTATTATGTTTTATGAACTAAAACAGAATAAAGTTATTTAAAATGACTTATAAGTCATTCCTAATAAGTTAGTTTGACCCATATTAATGTAATATCAATTTTATCCCTATTTTATTTAAATTTTTTAAAAAAAATGAATTTATAAAATAGAAGAGTAAGATGCAACGTCACCTTAATTGTCGTTAGAATTTTTATTTTTATTTTTTTATAGCTAAAGTCTTATATACTCCTTTATTTCCAACGCCGATGACAGAGAATAAACATAAAAAATATTGATGTTTGTAAACAAGTACAAGAGATCAAAGAAATTATATAAAAAAAAAAGAGATTCCAACTTCAGTTAAAGTGATGTTACATCTTACTCTTCTTTTTAACAAATTTGCTTTATAATTTTTTTAAAAAAAGTTACAATGCCGGTTAGTTTGGCATTGGATCACATTTTTATTTTTTTTCAAATTTCTTTAAAAAAATAAAATCGTTTTAAAAAAAATTAAGATAATTTTTTTTAAATTTCGTTTTTTAAAAAAATATTTTTTAAAGTGGCGTTTGTTGCCTTTCTTATTTTTAGCCAAAAAAAATATCCAAAAATTCAATGTCATTTCAAATGGCGTTCAGTATTTTTTCCCAAATTAGATGTGAGAGACTTTACTCCTAACGGCAGTCGTTGAAGTTTTTTTTTTAAAAAAAAATATTCATTTAAAAATGAATTCTTTTTTTAAAAAAAATTAAAGCTTTTTTTTAAAAAAAAGTTTTTTTTATTTATAAAAATTTTTCTTAAATTAATTAATTTGGTTGAGAGAAGAGCCTATTCCAAAAAAATTTGAACAAAATGGATATAATTGAGAAAGTTGAATAAAATTTAGACAATTCTGGGAAAACACTCCAAATCCAACCTTTCCCTATTTTTTCTCCTAATATACTTTTGTCTCCAACCTAACCCAAACCTTCCATGGCATCCAAAAACAGAAATTGCTCTCACTGCTATTCCATCCGATACTCTTACCATGTAATTGCTCTGTCACACTCTCTTTATCTCCACCACCTTCTCCCTCATAGCGGTGCTTATTTTTATCGCACAAAAGTCACTGTCATTTTGAGGGGAATGATCAGCATTGTACCCTACCGGCCTCTTACATTTAGTCAATCAGTTAAATGTGTTGGTACATTTAGATAACTAGTCTAGTATGTAGTAGGTTCACAGTATGCTTATGTGTTCAGAAAATTGACATCTTGAATTTTACTAGTGGGGATTACAGATTCAAGCTTTATTATTCTACATTCTTTAGCCAAAAGTAATTCTCTATCCTAGTTGCCTATGCGTGTCTTTCTGCTATATTTTTAGTAATCATACTTTCTACTTGAATCATAGTGCCTCTGACTGATGCCTTGGTCTCTATGGTGCTTCACAAAATCTTCTAAGATGCATTTAAAGGTTTTTTTTTAAAACTTATGTCAGAAACTACGATCAAGATTAACCTTTAGGTCGTTATTTAGATTTTCATATCACAATAAGACTTGCAGCTACATTTTATATTCTTAAGTAGATTAATGTAAGGTTTTGGTTAATACTGCATAAGTGTTGACCCGTACCCTTTCCACCCAACACTGCGCACATCGCAAAAGCTACAATTTTTTATATTTCTATTCTCACTTATGCCGCTGTGTATAACCATAAACTTTATACATCAGTCCAAGTGAGAAGTCTTTCCTCTTTAACTTACATGAGGTAGTCATAAAATACACTGAAATGGGGTCTAAAACATTTCTGCAATTTAATGTTTATTTTTTTAGCACTTGTTCTATTTAGGGTGTATTTCTTATCCTCACATCGTTTACCTCTACCAATAAAAATTTCTTTTTAGTAGTAGATATTATTTCCTGCAGTTTATTCTGAATTTTTGGGGAAATGATAGTGGCACAAGTCTTTGATAATAAACATTAAATTGCAGTCTCCGACTATATTCATCCTCATGTAGAGTAAGCTTTGTCAATAGATCATATGGAAGGTAAAGGAGGGTTTGTTGGCCCCTTAAACAACCCACACACGCAGATAGACAAATAGAGTTTCAAGAATTATAAGACTTTATAAAACTGTTTTTCAATAGAGGATACATAGTTTTAGCATAATTTGTTTATATATGCATCTCTTTTCATTTTATTATTGTTGGGTACATGTAATTGGTTTGTATCTTTTGGTCAAAACGACGTAGTTTTGATTATTTACAGAATGGGCGCATCTATTCGGACCCATAAAATGATGTAATTTTAGTATTAGCGGAACCAAAACTACGTAGTTTTAGCCTTAGAAGAAAAGGCACGACAAAAACGACGTAATTTTGGGTCGTCCGTTCAGACTGATACCCTTTCAGCAGATACCACTTCTCAAAACGACATAGTTTTGATATAATAAATATCGTTTTTAAAACAACACAGTTTTGATAATAGAATTAAATAAATAAATTTTAAATTTAAATAAATTTTGTCAAAAAATTATATACAAGGATCCAGACCCGGACCCACGACCCACGAGCCCGAGCTATGCCTTTTGTTGGTCGGTCAGTCGGTCGGCGGCGGCGGCGCGCGCGTGTGGGTTCGAATCAAGCCTTGGCTAGGTCATCTCCCTTCCACAAAAGTGGGGTGCCTCTTGGGGCCCAAACCCAAGAGCACTTTCCTTGTATATAAACACATTAAAATTTTAATTCTTAACCTATGTGGGAGTTAGTTTTTCCCGCATGTATTTATTATCATTTATCATTTTCAAGTGTGATCTTTGGGAGTTAATATCTCATTCATTACTCCATAGATTTGAGCTTCTAACTACTTAATTTAATCTACTCATGGAGTAGAACACATTAATATATGGAATCATTAAAAATAATTAATGACACCCACATTAATTTAGGCTCAAACTCTAACAATCCCCCACATGAATGATATTGACTGCCAGCCTTATGTAAATGTTATGCAGACTCTAAGAGAGAGACATAATTAAAAATCATCTGTATCGAGAGAGGTAGCTTTTGGCTTTGACCATTCCCTTGTGAAATACTATCGGGTTTACTGGTTGTCCAGTGAACGTGATGTCTTGAACTGTCCAATCATTTGTGTAAATCGAGACAATAGTAATTCATACATAATCTTTCTAGACATTATTTGGTTCTCATGATTTTGTTCATTTTGGCCCTGAACAATCCCGGATTTATGAGTGCTTTAGAGAAGTATAGCCTTATCATTCTCATAGAATTAACCCAGTTCACACTCACATAGGTGATTCTTAATAAGAGTATCATGTCATACTCCACATGTTTATCAAGATTTAAGAATCATTACAAACATAGCTTATCCTGTAACCGCTGCAGGTATCACTATCTCGTATCATAAGAATGAGCAGAAGAAATTTATTTCTTCGATCATAGTGATTTGGTTGAATCATTCACAATTTAGTTGTCTCTTTGAACCTAGATCTTGGGATATCCAGTCAACTAGGTTGGGTTTCCATCATGACGATCCTTGTTTATAGGCTTTAAACCCTTTCCCCTCGAAATTATTTTTACTTGCTCTTTAGTCAAACCTTTAGTCAACGGATCTGCTATATTTTCTTTTGAATTTATGTACTCAATAGACATAATGTCATTACAGAGCAATTGTTTTATGGTATTGTGTCTACGACGAATATGTCTAGACTTACCATTATACATGTGACTTTGTGCCCTTCCAATTGTTGATTGGCTATCACAATGTATACAAAAAGGCGGCACAGGTTTAGGCCACATAGAAATATCTTCTAAAAACTTATGAAATCATTCATCTTCTTCTCCAGCCTTATCCAATGCAATAAACTCAGATTCCATCGTTGATCGAGCAATGAATGTTTGTTTAGAAGATTTCCATGATACTGCTCCTCCACCTAGTGTAAACGCAAAACCACTTGTGGATTTAGAGTCTTTTGTATCTGATATCTAATTCGTATCACAATATCCTTCAAGTAGTGTTGGATATCTTGAGTAGTGCAATCCAAAATTTTGAGTGTATTTTAAATACCTTAAAACTTTTATAATTGCCTTCCAGTGATTTTGTCTTGGATTGCTTGTAAATCTACTCAATTTATTGACAGCTTGTGTCATGTCAGGACGTGTACAATTCATTAAGTATATAAGGCTTCCAATTATTTGTGCATACTCAGGTTATGATATGTTCTCTCCTTTATTTTTAGACAAGTGTAGATTTATATCTACAGGTGTTCCCACAAGATTGCAATCATATTGATTGAATTTTCTGAGTATTTTCTCAATATATTGTGATTGTGATAACACTAACCCATTCAATATTTTAGAATTTTTAATTCCTAATATTACATCGACAATACCCATGTCTTTCATGTCAAACATATTATTTTAGTAGTTTTAATGATTTCATTATTACTGCCCATAATGAGCATATCATATATCTACATAAAGATAAATAATGACATACCCATTCTTAGTGTCCTTGACATATACACATTTGTCACACTCATTTATTTTCAAACCATTTGATAACATTGCATTATCAAATTTTTTATACCTTTCTTTAGATGCTTGTTTTAATCCATAAAGGGACTTTATAAGTCGACAAACCTTCTTTTCTTGTCCTGGAATAATAAATCCTTCTGATTGTTCCATGTATATTTCTTCTTCTAAATCTCCATTCAAGAAAGCTTTTTTTACATCCATTTGATGGATTTCTAAATTATATATAGTTGAAATGGTTATTAACATCCTAATTGAGGATATTCTTGTCACGGGAGAATAAGTATCAAAATAATCTAAACCCTCTTTTTGCATGTATCCTTTGATTACAAGTCTTGTTTTATATTTGTCTATAGATCCATCTACTTTCATTTTCTTCTTAAATAACCACTTATATCCAAGAGGTTTAGAGCCTGGTGGGAAATCTAATAATTCCCATGTATGATTATGCAAAATAGATTCTACTTCAATATTTATAGCCTCTTTCCAATATAGAGCTTCATGACTCGTTACTACTTCTTTATAGGTTTTAGGTTCATTTTCTAACAAATAAGTTAGAAAATCTGGACAATAAGATTTTGATGTTCTAACACGTTTACTACGTCTAGGTTCATCAATATCTTCTAAACCATGGTTACTGTCATTAACAACATCATAACACTACAAGAAAAAAGCTTACGTCCGACGGAATAATCCGTCGGACATAAGCCTATTCAGTCGAAAATATATTATTCCTGGCGGAAATATCCATCAGATATTCGGTCGTAAATATTCGCATCAAAAATAAGATCCGTCAAAAATTCCATCGGAAATTCATTATCCTCGACGAACGTATCTCCGACGGATGTTCGTCGAACATTAACTATCTTAGACAGAATATATAGGACGGAACTTTTCGTCGAATATAACAGTACCTATTTTCGACGGATGTATTCCCTCGAAATTATCTTATTTTCGACTGAAAAATAAAATACCCACTATTCATTAAAATTGGCTAATTATTAACTTCGACGGAATTTGCTTCGGAGATAGAGCGTTTACGACGGATACATTTCGTCGAAGATAACGTGTGTTCGATTGAAATTAGGATATTTTGGCATTTATTAAAAATTGATTATTTGTTAACTCCGAGGGAAGTTCCGTCGGAATTAACTATCCTTTTTTTTTAATTGCAGATTTTAAAAGTTCAGTTTCCAGGTGTTTAAACCCATTAATGTACCTGTAACTTGTCACAACTCAATACACAGTAATATAAACTTGTATCTCACATTCAAATATGCAACGTAGCACTAAAACTTAATCTTCAACTCATTATCATTCACATTCACATTCAAATATCCATCAAAACGTATTATAAGCTAACCAATTACAAATATAAGCTAATGTTCCATAAATGTTAAAAAATATAATTTACAATAGTTGTACAGACGCAATTAGACAATACAATATATGTGATGCCCCCAAAATTAGGTATACGTCACCCATCTTGGGTGGCCACTTACATGGTACAGAATTCAAATAAAACTTAATAATACAACTGTCGTGTACAATACGACAAAACATAAGCTATGAGTTTGAATACAAATATTGTCTACTAGAGATTATACAAACTCAAAAGGAGTCCTTATTACAATTATTATTACACTATTTCATAGGATAGTGAGGACTACTAATGCTATCATCTGGTCCGTCACTCCGTTCCCCGACTAGTCCCTCGCTTACGCTCTCATTTCTCAAGAGAACAATAAAAGTAAAAGGGTGAGCTCAACTAGCCCAGTAGGAAATATTATGACTAAGATAATGCAGAATATATTATCGTTAGCCTTCAATAGTGTTAAACTAATACAATATAACAACCATCAAGTTTAACTGTAGCTAAACAAGCAATCCATTAAAAGAGTCAAGTAGAGAATAAAATCTACTATCTTTTATGATTTAGAAGGTTTTTCATCACTTTTATCGGACTCAAATTTTTAATAAATAATCCAAATCATCGAATCACCCCCGCACTACTACCAAGGATATTCTTTAGTATCACGCACCACAATTATCCATGCATCACGGGCCAAGAATATTTGTGTATTCATTAATGGTCATGATCATGCCAACAATCGTCCATCAATGCACTACTGGGCCAATGAGGACTTTTACCACATCATTTGTAACATTACGGCCATGATTACAATCGAATAATCTCGGTCATAATCATATCTACGCACAAGTCCACTTTCAACAAAATATAAATAACACTATAGGCCAATGATATAAGAATTCAATAAAACAAGTTCAAGAATTATTTTATCCAGAACTAATAACGCCCAAATTGTCAACATGATATCGCGCTTTATAGAGTAAAATTCAAGAATGCTCGTAAGAATATTTCCATGAAAAGATACTTTGGATGAAGTGCAAATGTCAAGGATATTCCACTAATTTCATGGAGTATAGAAGTCAAAACTTTAACCAACCGAGTATAATAAGGAATGGAATAACAAAAGAAATCACCTGTGCATGCGATAGAGCACCGCAAAGTTAAGCAAGTTACTCCAATGTAATAATAAATAACGGAATGTGATAGTCCAACAGTAATAAAACGCATGCATGGATATTCCATGTGATAAATAATAATAAAGACGGAATCAGTCCCACAAACGCATGCATGAACGCATGCATGTGACATTCCAATGTAATAATAAAGACGGAACCAGTCCGGCGTAGAACGCGAGAGACAGGATGTTCCAATGAATGATAAAGAATGGAACAATGTAAGAATTTCACCAAGAATAGGTAGCCTGTGTATACAAAGTTATTCCAATGTAATAATAAGAATGGAATAATGTAAGTTCTCTTCATAGATAAGAAAGAAATAATACTCCCTACCTTTAGAAAAATCGGATATCGGAATAGTGAGGTAAACAGACTTTTCTTCTTCTTTCTATAATTTCTCTCTATAATAATCGCTTCTAAAGCTTTTTTGTGAATTGGTGAGAAATTGAAGGAAGAATGAGCTTCTATTTAATTGAAAAATATAGTTTCGATAATCGCACGTTTTGGGGCTCAAAAATTATAAAGACAATACCTCCAACTTTTCTTTTATTTTTAATTTAGTCCCCGTAAGTATTATCAATCTTGCACCAACTCCCCTAATAGTAAATAATGTGAATCAATAGTTCAATTATGTGAATCAATAGTATAATCATGTGAAAAATATGAATTACAAAGATAAGACTCCATCTATACCTCCATTTTTAACTTAGTCATGCAAGTATTATCAATCTTGCACCAACTCCCCTAATAGTAAATAATGTGATTCAATAGTACACATATGTGAACAATTAGTTATATAAGCATGTGAATTAGTAGCAATTAATTGCTCATTTATCCGATAAATTACCCGATTTATCAATATAACCCCTAGACATCAATTATCATCTAATAAATGTCGATTTTCACTAACACAAACAATTCCAACATAATGAAACTATTTTTATCAAAATATATAATTTTGAAATTTGAAGTTTGATTTTTCCAAAAAGTCAATCGTTGATTTTTTGACCAAATAGTGAATCCTTAAAATTTTGTGTTTATATACTATTTTTACTAATTTTGTCGTCCGGACTCAAATATCACGTCCTGGTCTCCAAATTCAACTCCGAACAACATTCAAAATTAATATTATAACTCACAATATTTATCAACCAGTCGCTCCTGTGAAAGAGGGGCTTTCCAATAAGGATTTCTCCCTATCATGGCGTAAATGATTAGGTGACCAAACCTCTCCTCGATGTAACTTCTAGACATTGTAAATATTGAAATTTATAATATGAATAACTTTGTCATCTCAAGTATTGATTTAATAAAAAACCATTTTATGCAGATGATATCGTGACAATAATTGAATCAATAATATGATAGATATGATGCAAAAATTATCAGTAGTAATAATTGAGTATAACCGAAAGTGACTTCTCACGTAAGCATCAATAATCAATACGGTGCTACTCATGCAACTAACGCCAGACATCGTATTTTTTTACCGGGTAGTTCAACAGCTTAACCAGTAAAACTTCCGCCGTTATTTTTATAAAGTATTTTTTGTCATTTTCAATCCGACAATAATTCCGTTGTGGGGTCCACCAATGATTGTGTCGTTGCACTAATATTCCCTCGTTAAAACGAATATTCCTCGACCAATCAAATATTATATAACAACTTCATGATTTTGCAAAATTTATAAATATTACCCACAACTATAACATTATATCAAATCCACACCATAATATTCAAAAATATATTTCGAGAAATTTAATCTTTATTCAAAAAGTTGGGGTCTTACAACCTCCCCTTCTTATGAAATTTCGTCCCAAAAATTAGGGTGCGTACCTGGAATGTCGAAGAGGTGAGGATACTTTGATTTCATTTCAGATTCTAACTCCCAGGTCATTTCCTCTACATCGTGGTTTCTCCACAAAACTTTGACTTGAGGTATAACCTTGGAGCGTAGAATATGTTCCTTCTTATCCAAGATTTTAACAGGAACCACTTTATACGTTAAATCTTCCTCTATTTCATCCAGTTCTAACTCAATAATGTGGTTCGGGTCTTTCACATATTTACGTAACATGGATATGTGAAAAACGTTATGAACACGAGACATACTTGGCGGTAACGCAAGTCTATAGGCCACAGTTCCTACTCGATCGAGGATTAAAAATGGGCCAATGAATCGAGGATTGAGCTTTCCTCTCTTTCCAAATCTTGTAACTCCTTTCCATGGAGCAACACGTAACAACACATGATCTCCAATATCGAATTCTACGTCCTTTCGATGAAGATCAGCATAACTCTTTTGTCGATCTTGTGAGGTTTTTATACGTTGTCGGATCATTTGAATCTTTTTCGTAGTCATACGTACCAACTCTGGTCCCAACAACATTGCTTCACCCACCTCATCCCAAAGATAATCGAGAACGACACTTTCTTCCATACAACGCCTCGAATGGAGCCATGCCAATACTTGCTTTGATAATCGTTGTTGTAGGAAAACTCCATCAATGGTAAGAACTTGTCCCAACTTCCTTGAAGTCAAGGACACGTAGTCTTAATAGATCTTCAAGAGTTTGAATCGCCCTCCGATCGCCCGTCCGTCTCGAGGATGATATCTTTGAAGCTAAATCGTAAATCCGTGCCCATAGCTTTTTGCAAACTAACCCAAAATCTTGAAGTGAATCTTGGGTCTCGATTAGAAACTATGGATACTGGCATACCATGAAAACTTACAACCTCATTTATGTACATACGAGCAAGACGTTCAAGTGTATAAGTTTCTCGTATCGGTAAGAAATGAGCAGAATTGGTTAATCTATCAACAATGACCCAAATCGCATCTATGCCTTGAGAAACTTTGGGAAAACCGGTAACAAAATCCATGGTAATGTGCTCCAACTTCCATTCTGGAATTTCAAGTGGTTGCAATGAACCTTTTGGTACTTGATGCTCCGCTTTAACTCGTTGACAAATTAGACACCTTGAGATAAATAAGCGCTATCTCTCTCTTCATATTGCTCCACCAAAATGTATGTTTAAGATCACGATACATTTGGTACCCCTGAGATGGATTGCAAACGGAGTGTTCAGCGCCTCCATCATGATTTTATACTTTAAATCGTGGTCGTTAGAACACAAAGTCCGGAGTTGACTCAAGTATTCCTTCTTCATCGATTCTTGCTCCTAAGATAGCACCTTCTTGCACTTTCTTCCTCATACGCATCACTCCAGATCTCAGAACTTGAGTAACTTTAACTTTATCAATTAAAGTCTGGTTCTATTCGTATATTCGCCATCATCACATGGGTCCCTCGAGTCTTTAACTCTATCTCCATCCTTTGCAAGTCACACAAAATGGGCTTTAGTGTTGTGAATATTGCACTCGCAGACCGCGATATGATCTTCTACTCAACGCGTCCGCCTACCACGCTCGCTTTTCGTGATGGTATTCGATTGTATGATCATAATCTTTCAACAGTTCAAGCCAACGTCGTTGTCGTATGTTGAGTTCCTTTTGAGTGAAGAAATATTTGAGGCTTTTATGATCCGTAAAGATCTCCACTTTCTCTCCATACAAGTAATGCCTCCAAATTTTAAGTGCGAAGACAACAGCTGCCAACTCTAGATCATGAGTAGGATAATTCCTCTCATATTCTTTGAGTTATCTTGAGGCATAGGCTATGACTTTCCCATGTTGCATGAGAACACATCCTAACCCTTTGCCCGAAGCATCACTGTAGATGACAAATTCCTCCGAACCGATGGGATTGTCGTAACAAAGTCTTGAAATGAGTCTCCTTTTGAGTTCTTAAAAACTCTTCTCACATTCCTCGCTCCAACCGAACTTTGTATCTTTCCGAGTCAGCTGAGTTAATGGAGTAGCGATTCGAGAAAATCCTTCCACGAATCTCCGATAATAACCAAATTTAAACCGAGAAAGCTACGATTTCTGATTCATCGATTTTGGGTTGCTCCAAACTTTGAATAGCTTCAATCTTCACGGGTCAACGGATATTCCATGACTTGATACTACGTGCCCAAGGAATGCTACTTCTCAAGCCGTAACTCGCATTTCTTTAACTTCGCATAAAGCTTATATTCACGAAGATTTTGGAGTATCACCTCAGTGTGCTTTCATGATCTTCACGGCTTTTGAATAAATAAGGATGTCATCAATAAAGACGACCACAAAGTGATCCAAATATTCCTTGAATACTCTGGCTCATCATATCCATGAAGGCAAAGAAGAGCATTAGTCAATCCAAAAGACATGACTAAGAATTCATAATGCCCGCATCGAGTTTCAAGGCGCCTTTGAATATCCTCGCTTTTAACCTTCGGTGATGATATCCGTAACGAAGATCGATCTTTGAAAAAATTGTGCTCCTTGTAATTGATCAAACAGTCATCAATACGTGGCAATGGGTACCTATTTTGATGGTGACATGATTCAACTCCCGATAATCAATACAAAGTCGATACTCCCATCTTTCTTCTTCACGAATAGAATAGGAGCACCCCAAGGAGACGATTTAGGACGAATGAAACCAATGTCTAACATTTCCGTAATTGGGTCTTTAACTCCGAAGTTCAATAGAGCCATTCGATATGGGGCTTTGAAATGGGTTTTGTACGGGTTCAAGGTCTATACAAAATTCAACTTCACGCCCGGGGTAGGCCAGAAGTTCTTCAGTGGAATACGTCAGAAATTTATTAACAATAGAAATATCCTTCAAATCTGACGTATTTTTATTTAAATCCGTGACATGAGCTAAGAAAGCTTGACATTTGTTTTTCAATAAACGAATAACTTTATGGCTTGAGATGACCGTGATTGATTTTAATGGTTTGGTCGCTTGAATTTGCATAATAGGTTTATTAGGAATATGAAAGCTAACAACCTTACGAAAACAATCAATTTTAGCATGATGAGTAGTTAACCAATCAATCCCTAGAATCACGTCAAATGCAAGTATTTTGAAGGAGATAAGATCGACAGGTAACGTGCGGTTACCGATTTGAATCAAACAAGACTTATAAACAGTGGATGTAATGAAGGTTTCTCCTAATGGAGTTTCAACCGATAAATCAAAGTCTAATTTCTCCGGAGTCAAATTTAATCGTTGAGCGCAAGTAGGAGAAATAAAAGAATGGGTAGAATCGGTATCAAATAAGGTATAGACTTCGCTAGAGTTTATGATAAGCTTACCCGTGATGACCTCGTTCGGGTTCCTTGCTTTCTGGTAGGTCACAACAAACGCTCTCCCTTATACTATCGGCTTTGACTTTTCTGAGACGACCATTGGTGCCTCCATTCTAGCTGAACTTGTCTTCAGTGAACGACAAAATCGGGCTAGGTGACCTTCTCTTCCACAATTATAGCACGCTTTGGATGGCATCGCGCAGTTTGGACTAATATGTCTCTCCCCTCCGCATTTGAAGCATATGATAGGTGGTCGTTCTCCTTCCTTAACCACGGTTGCTGGTGCCGACGTCTTTCCATCATTGTTGAATTTCCTTTTCTTGAAATATCCATTTTACCGCTTGCAATGATTACCAATCAAGTGGTTACCATTTTCGCATGTTGATTCCTCCACGCTTGTTGTCACCGTTCGACGATCTGTTATCACCGGTATTTTCATGTTGCCGCACCGCTTTCCCTTGGTTGCGTTGACTCGTTACTGGCTTCCAATAATCGAGCCCTATTTACAACATCCGAGTACAAACACGCTTTATGAGAAATTAGATATCGACGATCTTCTGGTTTCAAACCTCCTAAAAACATTCGCGTCATTCGCTCCTCATTATCGACCAAATGGGATGCAAACCGGATAACTCCGCAAATTTAGCCTCAGACATGCGACAAGATCATATTATTTTGTTCCAACTTGATAAACTCCACCTCCTTCATGTGACGAATACTTTCGGGAAAGTACTTGTCGTTGAACAGCTCTTGGAACTTTTCCCAAGACATCTTGAAAAGGCCAGTCGGGTATGCTTTTACAGATTCCCACCAGTAATCTGCTTCTTCACACAACATAAAGGTGGCGAAGGGAACCTTTTGCTCCTCGGAGCATCCCAAGACATCAAATATCTTGGTGATTTGCTTTATACATGTTTCCGCCTTAAGTGGTTTTAGCTCTCCAATAAACTCCGATGGTCCCAGCTCCTTGAACTGTTTAGCGATGACCGTCCCAGAGTTTCCTGTGTTTACACCTGCATTTTGAACAGGAGCCGCTCTCGCCTGATGTTGCATGAATTGCATGAAGCCTCGGAACATTCCATCGTTCATCATTTGGTTAGTGTTGTTGTTTGCATGAGGATTGTCGCCTTCCTGATGCACGTTGTCCTGGTTATTGATATGTGGAGACTCAACGGTCTTCTATGCTCCATTGATATTCTCAACATTCTCGGATGCCATTTTCAAACACTTCCACAAAACAAGGGTTAATTGACATGCAACATATTATCACTATACTCTGACCGACCAATCAAATACCAAATAAACTTAGGTAGGTCATACTAGCGAAGGAATTCCCCGTCTCTCCCCTCCTAGTTCTAGTCTCACATCTTAGCCAGGGATCATATCCCTAAGCTTTGATACCAACTGTGACGCCCCCAAAATTAGGTATACGTCACCCATCTTGGGTGGCCACTATACACGGTATGTAATTCAAATAAAACTTAATAATAATACAACGTGCCGCAGTATAATACGACAAAACATAAGTTGTGAGTTTGAATACAAATATTGTCTACTAGAGATTATACAAACTCAAAAGGAGTCCTTATTACAATTATTATTACACTATTTCACATAATAGTGAGGACTACTAATGCTATCATCCGTCCGTCACCCGCTCCCCGACTAGTCCCTCGCTACGCTCTCTCATTTCAAGAGAACAATAAAAGTAAAAGGGTGAGCTCAACTAGCCTAGTAAGAAATATTATGACTAAGATAATGCATAATATATTATCGTTAGCCTTCAACAGTGTTAAACTAATACAATATAACAACCATCAAGTTTAACTGCAGCGGAACAAGCAAATCTATTAAAAGAGTCAAGTAGATAATAAAATCTACTATCATTTATGATTTAGAAGGTTTTTCATCACTTTTATCGCTGGGTCTCAGCTTAATAAATAATCCACATCATCGAATCACCCCCGCACTACTACGGCCAAGGATATTCTTTAGTATCACGACCACAATTATCCATGCACTACGGACCAAGAATATTTGTGTATTCATTAATGGTCATGATCATGCCAACAATCGCCCATCAATGCACTACGGGCCAATGAGGACTTTTACCACATCATTTGTAACATTACGGCCATGATTACAACCGAATAATCCTCGGTCATAATCATACCAAGTCCATCTATGCACTATAGGCCATGTATGACTTTCAACAAAATATAAACATGAGGATGATGACAATGATATAAGAATTCAATAAAATAAGTTCAAGAATTATTTTATCCAGAACTAATAACGTCCAAATTATCAACACGACATCGCTTTGTAGAGTAAAATTCAAGAATTCTCGTAAGAATATTTCCATGAAAAGATATTGGATGAAGCGCAAATATCAAGGATATTCCACTAATTTCATGGAGTATAGAAGTCAAAACTTTAACCAACCGAGTATAATAAGGAATGGAATAACAAAAGAAATCACGTGCACGCGATAGACAACACAAAGCAAAGAAATTCCAACGAGAATAATAAATAACGGAATCAGTCCACAGAAACGCATGCATGTCACAGGAAATTTAATGATAATAATAAAATTTAATCAGTCCCACGTAGAACGCATGCATGTGATATTCCAATGTAATAATAATAAAGACGAGAACTGTGTCCGTGCATAGTAATGCATGCATGGATGTTCTAAAGAATGATAAAGAATGGAACAATGTGAAAAATTTCACCAAGTATAGGTAGCTAGCCAGATACAAAAGTTATTCCAATGTAATAATAAGAATGGAATAATGTAAGTTCTCTTCATAGATAAGAAAGAAATAATACTCCCTACCTTTAGAAAAAACCGGATCTTTGGAATAGTGAGGTAAATGAGACTTTCTCTTCTTCTTTCTATAATTTCTCTCTATAATAATCGCTCTAAAGCTTTTGTGAATTGGTGAGAAATGAAGGAAGAATGAGCTTCTATTAATTGAAAAATATAGTTTCGATAATTGCACGTTTTGGGGCTCAAAAAATTATAGTACAATACCTCCAACTTTTCATTTATTTTTAATCTAGTCCTGTAAGTATTATCAATCTTGCACCAACTCCCCTAATAGTAAATAATGTGAATCAATAGTTCAATTATGTGAATCAATAGTATAATCATGTGAAAAATATGAATTACAGTATAGTACCTACATCTATACCTCCATTTTTAACTTAGTCATGCAAGTATTATCAATCTTGCACCAACTCCCCTAATAGTAAATAATGTGATTCAATAGTACACATGTGTGAACAATTAGTTATATAAGCATGTGAATTAGTAGCAATTAATTGCTCATTTATTCGATAAATTATCCGATTTATCAATATAACCCCTAGACATCAATTATCATCGGAATAAATGTCGATTTTCACTAACACAAACAATTCCAACATAATGACACTATTTTTATCAAAATATAAATTTTGAAATTTTCAAGTTTGACTTTTCCAAAAAAAGTCAATCGTGATTTTTTTCGACCAAATAGTGAATCCCGGAAAACTTTGTGTTTATAGACTATTTTACAAATTTAAATCGTTCAGGACTCAAATATCACGTCAAGCGTCTCCAAATTCAACTCAACAACATTCATCATTAATATTATAACTCACAATATTTATCAACCGTGTCATTCCTGTGAAAGAGGGGCTTTCAATAAAGATTTATCCCTATCGCGCCGCAATTAGGTGACCAAACCTCTCCTCGATGTAACTTCTAGACATTGTAAATATTGAAATTTATAATATGAATAACTTTGTCATCTCAAGTATTAATTTAATAAAAAAACATTTTATGCAGATGATACTGTGACAATAATTGAATCAATAATATAATAGATATGATGCAGAAATTACTGTAGCAATAATTGAGTATAACTGAGTGACTTCTCACGTAAGCATCAATAATCAATACCGTGTGCTACTATGCAACCACGCCAGACATCAGCATTTTTACTACCGGGTAGTTCAACAGTTAACGGTAAAACTTCCGCCATTATTTTTATAAAGTATTTTTTTGTCGTTTTCTCAATCCGACAATAATTCCGTTGTGGGGGTCCACCAATGATTGTGCTGTTGTTTGAATATTCCCTGTTAAAACGAATATTCCCCGACCAATCGAATATTATATAACAACTTGCGTACTTTACAAAATTTGTAAATATTACCCACAACTATAACATTATATCAAATCCACACTATAATATTCAAAAATATATTTCGAGAAATTTAATCTTTATTCAAAAAGTTGGGGTCTTACAATATATACAAAAGTTCTACAATAACATGAATATATACAAATGAACTATAAACTAGTAAAAGTATCATCATCCAAGTGAGGTGAGCACGATTTATTTTGCTATGGTGTATGGAAATCGGACTCGTGTTCTCGCTCATCATCGCCAGCCTGGTCGCCATCGCCACCCTGTTGATAGAATCAAAAATATAAATCATTAGTCCGTATATATATATATATATATATGTGTGTGTGTGTGTGTGTGTGTGTGTGTGTGTGTGTGTGTGAGAGAGAGAATTAACAAACTAGCCTTAATTGAAAAACATAAACAATAAGAATACCTGAGTAGGTGGGAGCGAACGAAAAGCCTCCTCCAAGAAGGTAATCACCATCCGGAGCATCTCGGCGCTCCAAGCGTCGAACTACTTCCGTGGTAATCTCGTACTCTCTACAGAGGCCCCTGCTATAATATCCTGAGCAATCTGGTGAAGACGAGAACTAGAAGGTAATTACTGACGCCGAAAGACCGGATCGGTATGGAACCTATCCGACACGGCCCCTATCAGCCACCGGAAGATATCGTCATCGAGGCCAGCGCTCGTATGAGATGGTCCGACATGTGTTCTTGGACGTCATGGCCATTTGGAGCCTATAAAGAGATACAAATTCGATTACTAATAATAATTTATATAATGTGATAAATTCGGATAATTTCGTGAAACATACAAAAATATTACCTCCGGGAAGTGTATATGCAGGTATCCTCGGCAGACCCAACGCTCGATATCTATCGGTACTGCTAGTAGAGAGTTCCTGAGACGCGACCCATAGTCTCAACTCCTCATTTGAACGTGTTTCTTGTTCATTAGAACTTAACTCTTGTTCCTTTTTATTAGGAAATATTGTTTCAAAGAATTCAGTATCTTTTAACTCAATGATAATATTTTTCATGTATTTCCTCTATTTTTGATTTATTAAACAAAAATCTATATGCAATGCTATTATTAGCATAACCAATGAATATACAATCTATTGTTTTCGATCATATTTTCACCTTTTTGGGTGGAAGAACCATTACTTTTGCTAAATACCCTCACACTTTTAAGTGTTTATAAGACGACTTATTACGTCTTTTCCATAATTCATAGGGTGTAACATTAGACTTCTTTTGAGGTATTCGATCGGTTGAGAATATAATTTGCTGAAAGAATTGTTTGCCCCCACAAATTCTGAGGTAGCCCAGAACTTTATAGTAATGCATTTATCATTTCTTTCAAAGTTCTATTCTTTCTTTCCGCAACACTATTTTGTTGTGGTGAATAAGGTATAATTGTTTGGTGTATTATATCATGTTGTGAACAAATTTTAACAAATAAAAATTCATATTCCCCACCTCTATCACTTCTAACTATCTTGATCTTTTTATCAAGTTGATTCTCAACCTCATATTTATAATGTTTAAACATTTCCAAAGCCTCATCTTTTCTTCTCAATAAGTAAACATAACAATATCTTGTACAATCATCTATAAAAGTGCTAAAGTATTTCTTACCTCCATTTGTCTGTATATACTTTAAATCACAAATATCAGTATGTATTAATTCAGGAGGTTCTGTACTTCTTTCAATTATTTTAAAAGAAGATTTTTGAAGTTTTGCCTCTACGCAAATTTCACATTTATGATTAGAGTTAATCTCACATTTTGGCAAACATTTCATATTAATTAATCTACGAATAGTATTATCATTAACATGTCCTAATCTGCCATGCCATAAATTAGATGACTCAATCATATAAGCAGAAGATGTAATTTTATTAATATTGGAAGGTACAATAGTCATTACATTCATTTTGAAGAGCTCATTGCTTATATAACCCTTCCCCACATACATCCTATTTTTAGTTAATACAAATTTGTCTGATACAAAGACTAATTTAAATCCCTTTTGACTAAGAAGGGATCGTGACACTAAATTTTTCCTAATATTAGGCACATAGAGCACGTTGTTGAGGGTGAGTTCCTTGCCATATGTCATCTTCAGAATCACCTTTACTTGTCCAGTAATCTTGGATAAAGAAGAATTTCCCATGTATAAATATTCTTCATTCTCAATTTTTTGATATGTGGAGAACATCTTCTTGTCGGAACACACATGGCGGGTTGCTCCAGTATCTACCCACCATTCTCTTGGATTCTCAACAATATTTATTTCTGAAATAACCGCTGAAAGGTTCATTTCAGAAACATCTTGAAGAAGACCATCCACTTCTGTTACATTTGCTTGTGCGGACTTCTTGTTCTGTTCTTTGCATTTTCGACAATCCTTTGCCCTATGTCCATGCTTATCACAGATGTAGCATTTGCATTGGAACTTCTTATTTGTTCCCTGTTAAGGCCCATTACCAGATAACTTTCTCTTTTTAGACTTTAAACCTTGTTCCACCACATTAGCTTTATATTCCACAAAGATCCTTCCCGTTTTCTTTTCAGAAGAACGGTTGTCCTCTTTTATCCTTAATTTTACGATTAAGTCTTCAAGTTTCATCTCTCTGCGTTTATGCTTGAGATAATTTTTAAAATCTTTTGCAACTTGGAAAGATTCACTTAAGCACATACCTTCTGCATGTATTTCATGCAGGATTACTTGTAATTCTTGGACTTGGTTGATGATTGCCTTGGAATCCACCATCTCAGTAGTCAAAAACCCGCTTAACTACAAATTTTTTCGTACAAGATCTTACATTTTATATTTTTATCCAAGGAATCACATAATTATCTTGCTATTTTGAGAGAACTATACACATTGTATAATGTGTTATCCAATCCATTAAGGATATAATGTGACGCCCCCAAAATTAGGTATACATCACCCATCTTGGGTCGTCGGATACATGGTACAAAATTCAAATACAACTTACTAATACAACTGTCGTGTACAATACGACAAAACATAACTGTGAGTTTGAATACAATTATTGTTTATTAGAGATTATACAAACTCAAAATGAGTCCTCATTACAATTATTAACACACTATTTCACAGAATAGTGAGGACTACTAATGCTATCCTCTGGACCGGCACTCCGTTCCCCGACTAGTCCCTGCTATGCTCTCATTTCCTGAAGAGAACAGTGAAAGAAAGGGTGAGCTCAACTAGTCCAGTAAGAAATATTATGACTACGATAATGCAGAATAAATTATCGTTAGCCTTCAACCGTGTTAAACTGATAAAATATAACAACATCAAGTTTAACTGCAGCGGAACAAGCAATCCATTAAAAGAGTCAAGTAGAGAATAAAATCTACTATCTTTTATGATTTAAAAGGTTTTCATGACTTTTATCATTTGGGACTCGACTTAATAAATAATCCACATCATCGAATCACCCCGCACTACGGCCAAGGATATTCTTTAGTATCACGACCACAAATTATCCATGCACTACAGCCAAGGACATTCGTGTATTCATTAATGGTTATGATCATGCCAACAACTGTCCATCAATGCACTATGGGCCAATGATAACTTTTACCACATCATTTGTAATATTACGGTCATGATTACACTGAATAATCCCTTGTCATAATCATACCAAGTCCATCTATGCACTACAGGCCACAGATGACTTTCAACATAATATAAACATGAGGATGATGACAATGATATAAGAATTCAATAAAACAAGTTCAAGAATTAATTTATCCAGGAACTAATAATGTCCAAATTGTCAACATGATACTGCTTTGTAGAGTAAAATTCAAGAATGATCAGAAGAATATTTTCATGAAAAGATAGTGGATGAAGCGCAAATATCAAGGATATTATACTAATTTCATGGAGTATAGAAGTAAAAACTTTAACCAAATGAGTATAATAAAGAATGTAATAACAAAAAAAATCACCATGCATGCGGTACTGCAGCAGATAAAAGTTATTCCAATGAGAATAATAATAACGGAACCGAGTCGGGCAAAATTTGCACAAGCTGGATGTTCCAACAAAATAATAAAAGCGGAACCGGTTAGGTGTAAAACACATGATGAGGATGTTCCAATGTAATAATAATAAAAAGCGGAACCAGTCAGGTGTAAAAACACATTGACGGGATGTGACACCCCCAAAATTAGGTATCGCCACCCATCTTGGGTCGCCACTTACATGGTACATAAATTCAAATACAAACTTAATTATACATCCGTCCGTGTAACATACGACAATACATAAACCGAGAGTTCTAATAGGAATATTGTCATTTAGACAATATCCATACTCAAGGAGTCCTCATTGCAATTATTATCACACTATTTCTTTGAATAGTGAGGACTACTAATGCTATCTTCAGACCATCACTCGTTTCCCCAACTCGTCCCGACTATATTCTCATTTCCTTAAGAGAACAAGTGAAAGAAAGGGTGAGCTCAACTAGCCCAAGAAGAAATATTATGACTAAGATAATGCGAATAAATTATCAATAGTCTTCAACAATGTTAAAGCGATAAAATACAATAGATGACCCGGTTTAGCTGCAATGAAAATACGCAATCCATTAAAAGAGTCAATACAAAATAAAGTCTACTATCTTTTAGGTTTTAAAAGGTTTTCATCAATTTTATCACTAAGACTCGGTTTAATGAATAAACCACAATATCTAATCATCCCTCGTACTACACGGTCAAGGATTTTCATCAAATTATCAATGGTCATGACTATACCGAATCACCCCTGGTCATAATCATACCAAAAACTATCCATCACTGCATTACAAGCCACTGAGGACTTTTGTCACATCATTTATATCAAGTCATGATTATACCGAATGATCCCTGGTCATAATCATACTAAGTTCATCTATGCACGTAAGCCAAAGATAACATAATATAACATGAGGATGATGACAATGACATAATAATTCAATAAAACAAGTTCAAGAATTATTTTATCTAGGAATTATTAACGTCCAAATTGTCAACAAGATACTGTTTTGTAGAGTAAAATTCACGAATGATCAGAAGAATATTTCCATAAAAAGATACTGGATGAAACGCAAATATCAAGTATATTCTACTAATTTCATGGAGTATAGAAGTCAAAGTTTTAACCAACTGGGTATAATAAAGAATGGAATAACAAAAGAAATCACCATGCATGCGGTACTTCCAATGAATAATAAATCTTTGAATAATAAACAATGGAACCAGTCCGGTAAAAACATGCGAACAGGATATTCCAATGTAATAATAAATGCGGAATAATAAACAATGGAACCGTGTCCGGTGTAAAACACACAGACGAGGATATTCCAAATGAATAATAAAGAATGGAATAATGGAAGAAGATCACTAAGTATAGGGGATTAAGCAGATACAAAGTTATTCCAACAGAATAAATAAGAATGGAATAACATAAGGATTTCACCAAGTATAGGGTGTATACGCATATACGAGGTTATGTATAGGGTATACCACTTTTACTGAGTTATTCAATGAATAATAATGAATGGAATAATGTAAGTTCTCTTCATGAATAAGAAAGAATAACACCCTTACTTAGTACAACAAATAATACCCTTATCGTAAAAGACACTTTGGATATCAAAGTAGTGAAGTACCGAATACTCTTCTTCTTTCTCTCTATAGATTTTCTCTCTATAATTTCTCTCTCAGAGTTTGATGAAATTCGTAAGAAAATAATGAAGGAATGAGCTTCTATTTATAGGAAAATAGAATGCATAGTAATTAATCCATGAGCGGTCAGATTGATTTACTTTAATCGACGGTCCATATTTAAAGCAAAATCTTTTAAATAAAATATCATATATTCTATATATATATAAACATTTTACTATGCAAACACTATGCAACACTATGCAAAATACTATGCAAAACACTATGCAATACTATGCATAATAAAATATAATATATTCTATTTATAGAATAACTTTAATAAAGTATTCTATTTTATATAAAAGATGTTTACATTTTATTACGTTAATAATACGAATAAAATAAAAGCGTCATTATCGCTATAATAATTCATATTATTAATCGACAATAATGGAATCAAACCGAGTGACTTCTCACATAAGCATCAATAATCAATACCTGGTACTACTATGCAACCACACGTATTATCGTACTTTTACTACCGAGTAGTTCAACAAAGATCAACCAGTAAAACTTCCGCCATTATTTCAATAAAATATTTTTGTCGTTTTCTCAATCCAAATAATAATAATTACATTTAGGTCCACCAATGATTGAGTAGTTATCACGAATATTCCCCGCTAAACCGAATATTCCCGACCAATCGAATATAATATAACCACTTGCATACTTTGCAAAATTTATAAATACTACCCACAATTATAATATTATCTCAAATTCACACCATAATATAATAAAAAATTATTTCGACAAAATTTAAATCTTTATTGATAAAATCGGGGTCTCACAATCTCCCTCCTTATGGAATTTTGCCCTCGAAATTAGGGTACGACTGATATGATAAAGAGGTGAGGATACCTTGAATACCCTTATCGTTGAAAACATTAAATTCATCTTTGCAATCGGCCAAAGATATTCATTAACAATTCATCTTTGCTACTACAGCCAAAGATATATACATAAAACCAATAATGCCAGACGCGACTTAATAGTATCACGACCACGAATTATCCATGCACCTTCTTGGCCAAGGATATTCGTGTTTTCAATCTAATCATGATTATACCGAATAATCCTTGGTCATAATCATACCAAGTCTATCAATGCACTACTACCAAAGATGACTTTTACCACATCCATGAATTAATATTTCATTCTTTGAGACTCATTTCGATATTTAATCCATATCATCGAATCATCCCCGCACTACGTGCCGAGGATATTCATTAGTATCACGACCACGAATTATCCCGTACTACTGACCACGAGATAATCGTGTATTCATTAGTATCACGACCACAAATTATCCATGCACTATGGCCAAAGATAATCGTGTATTCATTAGTATTACGACCACAAATTATCCATGCACTACTACCAAAGATAATCGTGTATTCATTAGTATCACGACCACAAATTATCCGTGCACTACTACCAAAGATAATTGTGTATTCATTATAGTATCCACGACCACAAATTATCCATGAACTACTACCAAAGATAATCGTGTATTCATTAGTATCACGACCACAAATTATCCATGCACTACTACCAAAGATAATCGTGTATTCATTAGTATCACGACCACAAATTATCTATGCACTACTACCAAAGATAATCGTGTATTCATTAGTATCACGACCACAAATTATCCATGCACTACTACCAAAGATAATCGTGTATTCATTAGTATCACGACCACAAATTATCCATGCACTACTACCAAAGATAATCGTGTATTCATTAGTATCACGACCACAAATTATCTATGCACTACTACCAAAGATAATCGTGTATTCATTAGTATCATGACCACAAATTATCCATGCACTACTACCAAAGATAATCGTGTATTCATTAGTATTACGACCACAAATTATCCATGCACTACTACCAAAGATAATCGTGTATTCATTAGTATCACGACCACAAATTATCCATGCACACTACTACCAAAGATAATCGTGTATTCATTAGTATCACGACCACAAATTATCCATGCACTACTACCAAAGATAATTGTGTTTTCAATTACTGTTATGATTATCTAAGAACAATTCTCGGTCATAATCATACCAAGTCCATCTATGCACTTCTGATGCCACGAGATGACTTTCAACATAATATAAGCATGAGGATAATGATATAAAGAATCAATCAAATGAGATAAAGGATAAATATTAAACATTTATAATATAATTTATCCGAGGATTCAAGAATATCCCTATGTTATCAATCACTTAATAATCTTATAATCTAATATCATTAATATTATAGCAATATTTTAATCACTTCTTAAATTTATAAACAATTTATCTCAATTGTTTACGCTTTTACCATATAATGCATTTAATCATTCAAAAATGCCATACTCATAAGATATCATCACCAATTATCAAATCCTCAAAACAAAATATGCATATACTCTATATAGGATTCTCTCAGCCATAAAATCCTATTTTCAACTTTTTACTTCACATAACATATTTAACTCATATGTTCATAACTAAACTATTTTCATGAAAAATACCAAATCAGTCCCAAACATATTTCTTTTCTGGGATTTAGCATAATATAGTCCCATAATGAAAATAAATTTTTCTCGAATTTTAAAATTCATTTACTATTTTTCAAAAATCAATTTCTAATTAATTCCTTAAGAAATTAGCTACCTCAAGTTTAACTCCAAAAATTCCCAAATCTTGACAGGACCTTACCCATGTTAACGTGAGCTTCAGTTTAAATTTCATGGTCATCGGAGTTATAGAACTCTAGGTTATAACATTTTTTTCGGAAAAACCTAAATATTGAAATAGTCATAACTTGCTCATTTTAAGTCGAATGAGCTCATTTTTGGACAGAAGGTACTTTATACCATATACCTTCATGTCCCAAAAGGCCAGAATTTTCTCATAATTCAAGTGACCAAAACAGCCCCTCTAAAATCATGGCGCAGAAGCTTTTTTTGGTTTTGCGACTTTGCACTCCTTTGCTAAAATCAGTCCACACAAAAAATCTACAACACCTTTTCCGGTAATTCCACTTGGATAGGACTTGACCACACTCAAAATTCAAAATATAATAGGAGATATGGTCAATTGAATTTCATATTACGTTTTTTCACCAAAAAATCGATTTTTAACTCTTTGTGATTTCTAAGAAACTTTCATGTTTTCACATACTAACCAACATAACTCATCATAACACTTACTAATACCATGAATACCCATGATTTTCATTAGTCCAATGCTTTTATTATGACTTTCATCATAAACCACGTAAAGCTATTCATTTTAGTTGAAGAAATATTTGAGGGTTTAAGAAATGGGTTTTGTCTTGGGGTCAATCTGAACTTCGATTTCACGCTCTAAGTAGGCTAAGAAGTCTTCAAGAATACGCATGGAAAATTTATTAATAATAGAAATATCATTCAAAGCGTGACTCTCATCCAAGACTTGGATAGTACGTCACATTGATACCAACTGTGACTTCTATCCCTTAACCTAGATAGCACCTTACAATGATACCTGTAAAACACACAGACAAGATATTCCAACAGAATAATAAAGAATGGAATAACATAAGGATTTCACCAAGTATAGGGTATGCCGCATATACAAGTTATGTATAGGGTATACCACTTTTACAGGTTATTCCAACAGAATAATAATGAATGGAATAACTGAAGTTCTCTTCATGAATAAGAAAGAATAACACACTTTAGGTACAACAAATAATACCACTTACTAGTAAAAGAGACTTTGGATATCAAAGTAGTGAAGTACCAGAATACTCTTCTTCTTTCTCTCTATAGATTTTCTCTCTATAATTTCTCTCTCTAGAGTTTCAGTGAATTCGTAAGAAAATAATGAAGGAATGAGCTTCTATTTATAGGAAAATAGAATGCATAGTAATTAATCCATGAATGGTCCAGATTGATTTACTTTAATCGACGATCCATATTTAAAACAAAATCTTTTAAATAAAATATCATATATTCTATTTATATAAAAATATTTTACTATGCAAACACTACGCAACACTATGCAAAACACTATGCAATACTATGCATAATAAAATATAATATATTCTATTTATAGAATAACTTTAATAAAGTATTACATTTTATATAAAAGATGTTTACATTTTATTACGTTAATAATACTGAATAAAACAAAACGTCATTATCGCTATAATAATTCATATTATTAATCGACAATAATGGAATCAAACTAAGTGACTTCTCACATAAGCATCAATAATCAATCCAGGTGTACTACTATGCAACCACACGTATTCATTGTACTTTTTACTCTTGAGTAGTTCAACGAAGATCAGCGGTGAAACTTCCGCCATTATTTCAATAAAATATTTTTGTCGTTTCTCAATCAAATGATAATACATTACATTGTAGGGTCCACCAATGATTGAGTAGTTGTACGAATATTCCTCGCTAAATAGAATATTCCCAGACCAATCGAATATAATATAACCACTTGCATACTTTGCAAAATTTATAAATACTACCCACAATTATAATATTATCTCAAATTCACACCATAATATAAAAAAATTATTTCGACAAAATTTAAATCTTTATTGATAAAATCTGGGGTCTCACACAGGATGTTCCAACAGAATAATAGAAGAATGTCTCCAAGTATAGGGTAAACCGCGTATACAGGTTATTCCAACAGAATAATAAGCAATGGAATAACAATAGTTCCCTTCATGATTAAGAAAGAATAACACCCCTTACATTAGTAGTAGATTGAATACTGCAGTAGTGTAGTAAAAAAATACTCTTCTTCTTTCTCTTTTCTCTCTATACTTTTCTCTCTATAGCTTGAATGAATTCGTGAAAATAATGAAACACTAGGCCTCTATTTATAGAAGATTTCTAGCTTAGCACTTGAAATGTGAAAAGGCAAGTGGCTTGACGACCGGTGATGTGAAAAGAAAAGTGGTTTGGCGCTTTTGTAATGTGAAGCGACAATTGGTTCGGACTTTCGTAATATGAAACGGCAAGTGGTTTAACGTCTCGATAAAGGTAGTTATTATTGACGAAGGTAATTACTATTGATGAAGGTAATTACTATTGTGAAGAGACTCTTAGATGATGACATATGGGCCCCCATAAAATAACCAAACTTACCACAAACGTCTCATAATAGACTCTTTATATACATCAAGGATTGAATAAATATTACCACAAATCATTTTATTTTTAATCAACATATATTTAATCTTTCAACAATTATTAATCATTTATAACTTGTCGTCTCAATTATTGATTTAATAATATAACATATTATACAGATGATACTGTGACAATAATTGAATCAATAATATAAAAGATATGATGCAGCAATTACTATAGCAATAATTAAGTATAGCTGAGAGACTTCTCACGTAAGCATCAATAATCAATACCATGTGCTACTATGCAACCACACGTATTGACATATTACTTTTACTCTTTGGGTAGTTTCAGCGGTTTTAACGGTAACACCTCCGTCGTTATTTTCATAAAGTATTTTTGTCGTTTTCTCAATCCGACAATAATTTCGTTGTGGGGTCCACCAATGATTGTGCCGTCGTACGAATATTCCCCGACAAAAAGAATATTCCCCGACCAAACAAATATTTTATAACAACTAGCTTACTTTGCAAAATTTATAAATATTATCCACAACTATAACATTATATCAAATTTACTCCATAATATTCAAAAATAATATTTATAAAAAATTCATCTTTATTTATAAAAGTTGGGGTCTTACAACCTCCCCTTCTTATGAAATTTCACCCTCGAAATTAGGGTACGTACCTGGTATGTCAAAGAGGTAAGGATACCTTGATTTCATATCAGATTCTAACTCCCAAGTCATTTCCTCAACATCGTGGTTTCTCCACAAAACTTTGACTTGAGGTATAACCTTAAAGCGTAGAATATGT
The DNA here is from genome assembly GCA_020205615.1 of Panax quinquefolius. NCBI lineage: Eukaryota > Viridiplantae > Streptophyta > Magnoliopsida > Apiales > Araliaceae > Panax > Panax quinquefolius. The sequence goes on along the minus strand of CM035174.1, from coordinate 82,492,509 downwards.
TCCTTCTTATCCAAGATTTGAACAGGAACCTCTTCATACGTCAAATCTTCCGCTATTTCATCCGGTTCTAACTTAATAATGTGATTCGGGTCTTTCACATATTTACGTAACATGGATATGTGAAAAATGTTATGAACACGAGACATACTTGGTGGTAAAGCGAGTCTATAGGCCCGCAGTTCCTACTCGATCGAGGATTAAAATGGGCCGATGAATCGAGGATTGAGTTTTCTCTCTTTCCAAATCTCGTAACTCCTTTCCATGGAGCAACACGCAACAACACATGATCTCCTATATCGAATTCCACGTCCTTTCGATGAAGATCAGCATAACTCTTTTGTCGATCTTGTGAGGTATTTATACTTTGTCGGATCATTTGAATCTTTTCCGTAGTCATACGTACCAACTCCGGTCCCAACAATGTTGCTTCACCCACCTCATCCCAACATACTGGAGAACGACACTTTCTTCCATACATCGCTTCGAATGGAGCCATGCCAATACTTGCTTGATAAATGTTGTTGTAGGAAAACTCCACCAATGATAAGAACTTGTCCCAACTTCCCTTGAAATCAAGGACACAGAGTCTTAATAGATCTTCAAGAGTTTGAATAGTCCTCTCCATTGTCCGTCAAAATCGAGGATGATATGCCGAGCTAAATCGTAAGTCTGTGCCCATAGCTTTTTGCAAACTAACCCAAAATCGTGAAGTAAATCTTGGGTCTCGATCAGAAACTATGGATATCGGCATACCATGCAGTCTTATAATCTCGTTTATGTATATACGAGCAAGACGTTCAAGTGTATAAGTTTTTCGTATCGGTAAGAAATGAGCAGACTTGGTCAATCTATCAACAATGACCCAAATCTCATCTATGCCTTAAGAAACCTTAGGAAAACCGGTAACGAAATCCATGGTAATGTGCTCCCACTTCCATTCTGGAATTTCAAGTGGTTTCAATGAACCTTTTGGTACTTGATGCTCCGCTTTAACTCGTTGACAAGTTAGACACCTTGAGATAAACAACGCTATCTCTCTCTTCATATTGCTCCACCAAAATGTATGACGAATATCATGATACATTTTGGTACTCCCAAGATGGATTGCAAAAGGAGTGTTGTGCGCCTCCATCATGATTTTATACTTTAAATCAGGGTCGTTAGGAACACAAAGTCTGGAGTTGACTCGAAATATTCCTTCTTCATCGATTCTTTCTTCCGGCATAGCACCTTCTTGCACTTTCTTCCTCATACGCATCAACACCAGGTCTGTAACTTGAGCAGCTTTAACTTTATCAATTAAAGTCGGTTCTACTCGTATATTCGTCATCATCACATGGGTCCCTGGAGTGTTTAACTCTATCTCCATCCTTTGCAAGTCACACAAAATGGGCTTTGCGTTGACAATATCGCACTTTCGTGCTTGCATATGATCTTTCTACTCGATGCGTCGGCTACCACGTTCGCTTTTCGGGATGGTATTGGATGGTATGATCATAATCTTTCAGCAGTTCAAGCCAATGTCGTTGTCACATGTTGAGTTCCTTTTGAGTAAAAAGAAATATTTGAGGCTTTTATGATCCGTAAAGATCTCCACCTTCTCCCCATACAAGTAATGCCTCCAAATCTTTAGTGCGAAGACAACAATTTGCCTAACTCTAGATCATGAGTAGGATCATTCCTCTCATATTCTTTGAGTTGTCTTGAGGCATAGGCTATGACTTTTCCATGTTGCATGAGAACACATCCCAACCCTTTGCGAAGCATCACCTTGTAGATGACAAATCCCTCGAGCCGGATGGTATTGTCGAGCAGGTGCGAAATGAGTCTCCTCTTGAGTTCTTGAAAACTCTTCTCACATTCTTAGCTCAACCAAGAACTTTGTATCTTTCAAAAGTCATTTGAGTCGATGGAGTAGCGATTCGAGAAAATCCTTCCACGAATCTCCGATAATAACCCATTAAATCGAGAAAGCTACGACGTGCTTGATCATTGATTTAGGTTGCTCTCGACTTTGAATTGCTTCAATCTTTCTTTGGGTCAGCGGATATTTCATGACTTGATACTACGTGCCCAAGGAATGCTACTTCTCAAGCCGTAATTCGCATTTCTTCAACTTGGCATAAAGCTTGTATTCACGAAGCTTTTGGAGTGTCAGCCTCAAGTGTTGCTCATGATCTTCACGGCTTTTGGAATAAATAAGGATGTCATCAATAAAGACGACCACAAAGTGATCCATATATTCCTTGAATACTCGGTTCATTATATCCATGAAGGCAACAGGAGCATTAGTCAATCCAAAGGACATGAATAGAAATTGATAATGCCCGTACCGAGTTCTGAAAGCCGTCTTTGGAATGTCATCGGTTCTAATCTTCAATTGGTGATATCCGGAACGAAGATCAATCTTTGAAAAGAATTTGGCTCCTTATGGCGGTCAAAGGTCATCAATACGTGGCAATGGATACCTATTTTTGATGGTGACATAATTCAACTCTCGATAATCAATACAAAGTCGCATACTCCTATCTTTTTCTTCTTCACGAATAGAACAGGAGCACCCCGAGGAGAAGCACTAGGGACGAATAAAGCCGATGTCTAAGAATTCTGCGGTTGGGTCTTTAACTCCACGAAGTTCAATAGAGCCATTCGATATGGGGCTTTGGAAATGGGTTTTTGTCACCGGGTTCAAGGTCGATACAAAATTCAATTTCACGCTTTCGAGGGGTAGGCGGGAAGTTCTTTGGGAATACGTCGGAAATTTATTAACAATAGAAATATCATTCAAAAGCGGCGTATTTTTGTTTAAATCGTGACATGAGCTAAGAAAGCTTAACATCCGTTTTTCAATAAACGAATAGCTTTATGGCTTGAGAAGACCGTGATTGATTTTAATGGTTTGGTCGCTTGAATTTGCATAATAGGTTGATTAGGAATATGAAAGCTAACAACCTTACGGAAACAATCAATTTTTGCATGATGAGTAATTAACCAATCAATCCACAGAATCACGTCAAATGCAAGTATTTTCAATGAAATAAGATCTCTGAGGTAATGTGAGGGTACCGATTTGAACCAAACAAGACTTATAAGCGAGTGGATGTAATGAAGGTTTCTCCCAAGCGGAGTTTCCACGAGATAAGTCAAAGTCTAATTTCTCCGGAGTCAAATTTAATCGATGAGCGCATGTAGGAGAAATAAAAGAATGGGTAGAACCGGTATCAAATAAAGTATAGATTTCGTTAGAGTTTATGATAAGCTTACCCGTGATGACCTCATTTGAGTTCCTTGCTTTCTGGGAGGTCACAACAAACGCTCTCCCTTGCACTACCGGTTTTGACTTTTCTGGGACGGCCTTTGGTGCATCCATCCTAGCTGAATTTGTCTTCGGTGAACGATAAAATCGGGCTAAGTGACCTCTTCCACAATTATAACATGCTTTGGACGGCATCGCGCAGTTTGGACTGATGTGCCCCTCCCCTTCGCATTTGAAACATATGATATGTGGTCGTTCTCCTTCCTTAACAACATGGAGTCTTGGATTTGACGTCTTTCCATCATTGTTGAATCTCCTCTTCTTGAAATGTCCATTCTTATTGTTTTGGTACGATTACCACCGAAGTGGTTACCATTTCGGCCCATTGATTCCTCCACGCTTGTGTCACCGCTTCGATGATGCTGCTTTTCTTTGGTATTATCATTTTCTTGCATTTGCTCTCTTTTAGTTCGTTGACTCATTATCGCTCCACTAATCGAGCCCTATTTACAACATCCGAATATAAACACGGTTTATGAGAAATAAGATGTTGACGTATCTCCGACTTCAAACCTCTTAAAACATCCGTGTCATTCTCTCTTCATTATCCACCAAGTGGGGACGCATCACCGGGATAACTCGCAAATTTAGCCTCGTATTGCGACACAGTCATATTGTTTTGTTCCAACTTGATAAACTCTACCTCCTTCATGTGACGAATACTTTCGGGAAAGTATTTGTCGTTGAACACCTCTTGAAACTTCTCCCAAGACATCTTTAGTACGGCGAGGTTGAGTACGTTTCTACCGATTCCCACCAATGTCGCCTCTCCGCCTTGAATATAAAGGCGTGAAAGGAACCTTTGCTCCTCGGAGCATCCCAAGACATCAAATATCTTGGTGATCTGCTTTATCCATGCTTCCGCCATAAGTGGTTTTGGCTCTCCCTTAAACTCTGGTGGTCCCAGCTCCTTGAACTGTTTAGCGGTGACCACCCGAGAGTTTCCAGTGTTTCCACCTGCATTTTGGACAGGAGCCGCTCTTGCCTGCTGTTGCATGAATTGCATAAAGCCCCTGAACATTTGATCATTCATCATTTGGTCAGTGTTGTTGTTTTCATGAGGATTGTCACCTTCCTGATGCACATTATCCTGATTATTGATATGTGGTGAATCAACGGTCGCCTGTGCTCCATTGCTATTCTCAACATTATCAGATGTCATTTTCAGATACTACCACAAAACAAAGGTTAATTGACATGTAACATATTATCCCTAAATTTAATGACCAATTAAATACCACATAAACTTAGGTAGGTCATACTAGTGAAGGAATTCCCGTCTCTCCCCTCTTAGTACTATTCTCACATCTTAGCAGGATCATATCCCTAAGCTTTGATATTAAGCTGTGACGCCCCAAAATTAGGTATACATCACCCATCTTGGGTCGTCAAATACATGGTACAAAATTCAAATACAACTTACTAATACAATTTATGTAGTGTACAATACAACAAAACATAAGCTGTGAGTTTGAATACAATTATTGTCTACTAGAGATTATACAAACTCAAAAGGAGTCCTCATTACAATTATTAACACACTATTTCACGGAATAGTGAGGACTACTAATGCTATCTTACGGACCGTCACTCCGTTCCCGACTAGTCCCTCGCTATGTTCTCATTTCAAGAAGAAACGGTGAAAGAAAGGTGAGCTCAACTAGCCCGGTAAGAAATATTATGACTAAGATAATGCAGAATAAATTATCGTTAGCCTTCAAATGTTAAACCGATAAAATATAACAACATCAAGTTTAAGCTGCGGTGAACAAGCAATCCAATGAAAGAGTCAAGTAGAGAATAAAATCTACTATCTTTTATGATTTAAAAGGTTTTTCATGACTTTTATCATTTGGGACTCGACAATAAATAACCCACATCATCGAATCCCCCACACTACTGCCGAGGATATTCTTTAGTATCACGACCACAAATTATCCATGCACTACAGCCAAGGACATTCGTGTATTCATTAATGGTCATGATCATGCCAACAACTGTCCATCAATGCACTATGGGCCAATGATAACTTTTACCACATCATTTGTAACATTACGGTCATGATTATCTTAGAATAATCCACAGTCATAATCATACCAAGTCCATCTATGCACTACAGGCCACAGATGACTTTCAACATAATATAAACATGAGGATGATGACAATGATATAAGAATTCAATAAAACAAGTTCAAGAATTAATTTATCCAGGAACTAATAATGTCCAAATTGTCAACATGATACTGCTTTGTAGAGTAAAATTCAAGAATGATTAGAAGAATATTTCCATTAAAAGATCTTTGGATGAAGCGCAAATATCAAGGATATTCTACTAATTTCATGGAGTATAGAAGTCAAAACTTTAACCAACTGAGTATAATAAAGAATGGAATAACAAAAGAAATCACCATGCATGCGATACTTCGCATAGACAAGTTATTCCAACAAAATAATAATAACGGAACCAGGTCAGGAAAAATTTGCAAGCGGGATGTTCAGCCAGAATAATAAAAGACGGAACCGTGTAAGGTGTAAAACACATGAGACGGGATGTTCCAATGAGAATAATAGAAGAATGTCACCAAGTATAGGGTAAACCAGCATGATACTGAGTTATTCCAATGAATAATAAGCAATGGAATAACATGCAGTTCTCTTCATGAATAAGAAAGAATAACACCCCTTACATTAGTAGTAGATTGAATACTGCAGTAGTGTAGTAACAGAATACTCTTCTTCTTTCTCTCTTATTCTCTCTATACTTTCTCTCTCTATAGCTTGAATGAATTCGTGAAAAATAATGGAACACTAAGTCTCTATTTATAGAAGATTTCTAGCTTAGCACTTGAAATGTGAAAATGCAAGTGGCTTGTATTTCGTGATGTGAAAAGAAAAGTGGTTTAGACGCTTTGTAATGTGAAAACGACAATTGGTTTGGCCTTTGTAATATGAAATGGCAAGTGGTTTGACGTCTGATAAAGGTAGTTATTATTGACGAAGGTAATTACTATTGACGAAGGTAATTACTATTGATGAAGAGACTCTTAGATGATGACATATGGGCCCCCCCATAAAATAACCAAACTTACCACAAACGTCTCATAATAGACTCTTTATATACATCAAGGATTGAATAAATATTACCACAAATCATTTTATTTTTAATCAACACATATTTAATCTTTCAACAATTATTAATCATTTATAACTTGTCGTCTCAATTATTGATTTAATAATATAACATATTATACAGATGATACTGTGACAATAATTGAATCAATAATATAAGAGATATGATCGACAAAGAATTATGTAGTAATAATTGAGTATAGGTGAGTGACTTCTCACGTAAGCATCAATAATCAATCTGAGTGTGATACTATGCAACCACGCCAGATATTGTACTTTTACTACCGGGTAGTTCAACAGTTTTAACGGTAACACCTCTGCCGTTATTTATATAAAATATTTTTGTCGTTTTCTCAATCCGACAATAATTCCGTTGTGGAGTCCACCAATGATTGTGCCGTCGTACGAATATTCCCCGACAAAAAGAATATTCCCCGACCAAACGAATATTTTATAACAACTTGTTTACTTTGCAAAATTTATAAATATTATCCACAACTATAACATTATATCAAATTTACTCCATAATATTCAAAAATAATATTTATAGAAAATTCATCTTTATTTATAAAAGTTGGGGTCTTACATATAATATGGTTCACAGGAACATTTATAGAAGGTGTAGAAGAAGAACCAATTATAGTAACAGAATTGGTATCCATATTTCTTGTAAATATATATATATATATATATAGATAGATAAAAGATAATTGTCTTAAGATTGTTAGTAACCTTAAAGGAAACTATATATATATTTATATTAATTTATCTTGTAGAAAATGATTTGTCAAGGCTAGTACTTGGTACTATGTCCTTAAGACAATTATGTCCTCCGTATGGTGCTTAGAGTTGATAGCACTTGTCTCCCAAGTTACAATGACCTTGTATACTTTAGCAGCACTACAAAAAGTATACTCTACGAACCAAAATTAAATGCTCTATCTCTGTCTTTTTATAACTATGAAACTGATGAAAAACTAAAGACTAGAATGACTATAAATACTGAATTGCTTGTGAATTGAATGAGTATAAAGGCAGTCCCCTCCTATCTATTTATAGAAGGGGTTGGTGACCCTTCGGATGGGCACTTCACCCTTGAAAAGATATGGGATACTTTTAAAAAGGCAAAACTATGTTTTTCACCACTATACTTGACACGTTTTACTTAATACACCACTGAACTTTTAATTTTTTGGATTACCCCATTAAACTAATTAAAATTTTTTAATTGGGTCATTCCGTCCAAAATAGTCAGACAGCGTTAAAGTGGTATACGACGTGGTATGACGATGGTATGAACATTTATAGAAGGTGTAGAAGAAGAACCAATTATAGTAACAGAATTGGTATCCATATTTCTTGCAAATATATATATAGAGAGATAAAAGATAATTGTCTTAAGATTGTTAGTAACCTTAAAGGAAACTATATATATATTTATATTAATTTATCTTGTAGAAAATGATTTGTCAAGGCTAGTACTTGGTACTATGTCCTTAAGACAATTATGCCCTCCGTATGGTGCTTAGAGTTAATAGCATTTGTCTCCCAAGTTACAATGACCTTGTATACTTTAGCAGCACTACAAAAAGTATACTCTACGAACCAAAATTAAATGCTCTAACTCTCTTTTTATAACCATGAAACTGATGGAAAACTAAAGACTAGAATGACTATAAATACTGAATTGCTTGTGAATTGAATGAGTATAAAGGCTGCCCCCTCCTATCTATTTATAGAAGGGGTTCGTGACCCTTCGGATGGGCACTTCACCCCTGAAAAGATATGGGATACTATTAAAAAGGCAAAACTATGTTTTTCACCACTATACTTGACACGTTTTACTTAATACACCACTGAACTTTTAATTTTTTGGATAACCCCATTAAACTAATTAAAAATTTTTAATTGGGTCATTAAAGGTCCAAAATAGTTGATGAGACGTTAAAGTGGCGTGACATGATACATTGATGTGGCAAAAAAATAAAAAAAAATTGCTTATGTGGCAAAAAAAAATCAAAAATAGATTTTTAAAAAAAAAATTAACATTTTAAAGTTTTAAAAATAATAAAAACATAATAAAATATAACAAAAAATAATTAAAAAATTTGAAAAATAGATTTTTTTTTTTAAAATAGCTTTTTTAAAAGCAGATTTTTTAAAAAAAAACATTTTACAAAATAGAATTCTATAAAAATATATTTTTTTGAAAAACAGAATTTTTTTGAAAAAGAATTCTACAAAAAATGAATTTTTTTAAAACAGATTTTTTAAAAAAATAGATTTTTTCTTTAAAATTGATTTTTCTAAAAAGAGCTTTTTTAAAAAACAGATTTTAAAAAAAATAGAATTCTAAAAAATATACTTTTTTAAAAACATATTTTTAAAAAAAATAGAATTTTTTAAAAAACACATTTTAAAAATAGAGAATTTTTAAAAATGGAACTTTTTAATAAACAGATTTTTCAAAAAGTTTAACTTTTTTAAAAAAATAGATTTTTTTAAAATCGCCTTTTTTTAAAAAATAGTTTTTTAAAAAATAATTTTTGAAAAAACTGTTTTTAAAAAAGTATATTTTTAAAAATTCTATTTTTAAAAAAACTGTTTTTAAAAAACATATTTTTAAAAAAAATCTATTTTTTAAAAATCTGTTTTTAAAAAATCTATTTTTAAAAAATTTATTTTTTAAAAAACTATTTTTTTTTAAAAATCTATTTTTTTAAAAAGTCCCGTTTTTACAAATTCTATTTTTTTAAAATCTGTTTTTTAAAAATATATTTTTTAAAAAAGTATATATTTTTTAAAAATCTGTTTTTAAAAGAAATTTGTTTTTAAAAAATCTGTTTTAAAAATAAAATCATTTTTTTAGAATTCTATTTTTTTTTAAATCATTTTTTTAAACAAATATATTTTTTATAGAATTCTATTTTTTTTAAAAAAAATCTGTTTTCAAAAAATATATATTTTAAAAAAATCTATTTTTTTCAAAAAAAAAAATTATTTTTTGTTGTATTTTATTTTGTTTTTTGTTATTTTTAAAACTTCAAAATGTTAATTTTTTTAAAAAAAATTTGTTTTTAATTTTTTTTGCCACATAAGCAATTTTTTTTTTTTTGCCACGTCGGTACCACTTTAACGTCTCATTAACTATTTTGGACGGAATGACCCAATTAAAAAAAATTTAATTAGTTTAATGGGGTAATCCAAAAAATTAAAGATTGAAATGTAATAGACAAGTAAAACGCGCAAGTGATAAGTGGTGAAAAATATAGTTTTGCCCTTTTAAAAAGGTATGCTTTGTATCTTTTGGTCAAAACGACGTAGTTTTGATCATTTACAAAATGAGCGCATCTATTCGGACCCATAAAACGACATGGTTTTAGTATTAGTAGAACCAAAACTACGTAGTTTTAGCCTTAGAAGAAAATGCGCGATAAAAACGACGTAGTTTTGGGCCTGAAACCCTTTCAGCAAATATCGCTTCTCAAAACGACATAGTAAATATATATATATATAACACATTTTTTACGAATTTTAATCTAATTTTTCATTATGTCGTGCCTTCAGGCACGGACAATTACTAGTAAATATATATAACACATTTTTTAATCTTTAAACAATTATTCATCATTAATATTATAACTCACAATATTGACAATCAGATCTTTCCTAGGAAAGAAGGGGTTTTCCGATAAAGATTTCTCCTTATTGGCGCGCATTTAAATAATCGAACTTATTTTATCGACAGAACTTTCTAGACATTGTCAATAATGCAAATAATAATATGAGTAACTGTGTCGTGTCAATTATTAATTTAATAATATAAAATATTGTGCAGATGATACTGTGACAATAATTGAATCAATAATATATATAAGATATTATGCAGTAACTACTGTGGCAATTATCGAATGAAATTGAGTGACTTCTTACGTAAGCATTAATAATCGAGATCTTATATAATATCAAGCGTCTTCTTGCATGCAATACCGCGTACCACCGCTGTGGGCGATGTATTATTGTACTTTTATCATCGGGTATTTAAACAGTTTAACGGTAAAAGTTTTGTCGTTATTTTTATAAAAAGGTTATTTCTATCGTTTTCTATATCCGAGTGTTATTCTGTTGTGGGATCCACCAATGATTGCGCCGTCGTACGAATATTCTCCTACAAAAAGAATATTTTTCGACCAAACGAATATTCCACGACACAACGAATATTTTATGACAACTTACATACTTTGTAAAATTTTCACATATCACTCTTAACTTTAACCTTTTATCAATTTAACCATTTACTGAATAGAATAATAATTATAATAAAAATAGAATACTTTTATTTCATAAAATTCAGGGTCTTACATCAAACCTTTGTGCAGTAAACTAACTATAGGATTTAGTTCTTATGTCCAACTTACACGCACTTGATAAATAACTAAACATCTAGTTGTTTAACTTTATTTGATTATTAGCGTAACTCAATTGAAGACAACTTTATTTATTTAATTATTATAATAGTAATAATATTAATAATAATTAGAAAATAGTTAGAAAATAAGTGAGAAAAATATTTACACATAAAAATTAGGATCTAAAGCTTTCTCCAAAAAAATTATTTTCGTAATTTTATTATCATATCATATTACTAAATTAAGATTTTTATGAAACAAATTATACTTAAAATGTGTAAACTTTATATATAAGACTGTGTAAATTTATATATATATATATATATATATATATATATATATATATATATAAACCCAGTAGTTGGTGCAGTGATTCAAAATTGTCCTGCGATGAGCTATAGACCCGGACATCTTAGATTCAATTCCCACCAACAACAATTTCTTTTATATATAAGACTGTAAACTTTATCATATCATATATTACTAAATGTGTAAATTATTTTCAGAATTTCTATTATCAAATGTATAAGGCTGCACGATGGATCATAAGATGATAAAAACTTGCATGTCTTGTGGTCCGAAGACTCAGAACAAATAAACAATTTGAAACTTCTATTTTATCTTATTACATCAATTTTTATAAGATTAATTCAGATGAGTTGTTCCAATCTCAAACTTCAATTAATTTTTACAGTCTTATAAGATTAATTTTTACACAGTCTTATATATAAAGTTTACACATTTTAAATATAATTTGTTTCATAAAAATCTTAATTTAATAATATGATATTATAATAAAAATTATGAAAATAATTTTTTTCCACAGTGGGAGAAAGCCTTAGATCCTAATTTTATGTGTAAATAATTTTTCTTATTTCCTAACTATTTTCTAATTATTATTAATATTATTACTATCATAATAATTAAATAAATAAAATTGTCTTCAATTGAGTAACGCTACTAATCAAATAATGTTAAACAACGTGGAAATATCAAATTAGCTTGTGAAAATATCAATACCCTTTATTTATTTATTTGTTATTATTTTATTGTGTGAAAGGAGTTGGGTAATATATTTTTTGCAATGCAAGGGCAATTTTTTCTCCTTATTTGATCATATATTTTATTAAAAATTATTATATAAAATATGTAAAATTAATTAACAATTCATAATAACACGATATTATACTATTATGCAATTTAAATTTTTGAGAATTACTATATATATATATTTACCACAACCCTATTAATATCGTATATATCCTCTTCCTGATCCAAAAATATAAGATTATTAGTAATATACTCACACAAATAAGCTTTCTAACTAAAACTTATATATAAGTTGATAGAATGACTCATTCTTATATACTGAAAAAATTGTATTTAATTACTCTATTAGAATAAAATAAATTATTTATAAATTTATAAATTTTATTCCTCGAGCGAGTGTATAGAATAATTTATTTTAATTAAAAATAGAATTAATCATTTCACTATCCATTCCATTCACGTAATAAGAGTAGATCGACACTTTCAAGATCCTTTAAAAAATAAAATAATATAAATAAATAAATAATAGAGTAAAGAACCTCTTTACTAATAGCTGTTAAATAAACAAAAATGCATTCTTTTTTATGACAGTAGATAAGCCGGCTGCATTTATCTATGGGGAGAAGCTAGACAAACGAGGTACGCATAAGAATCTTTGAAGTCAAATAAATGACAAACGAAGCTGATTGAGAAATAGCACGGAATGATCCAATCATCTATACACAATAAAAAATAATTAATAAATTCTACCCACCTCCATATGGAGGCCTTGATCTCCATATTTTGCTAATCTTCTGCAAACATCAGCTGCAGTTGACATAACCAAGACCCCCAAATTTTACTATACAAGAATATCACATTTCGGCACCTCGTTGCTAGCCATAGCCAGCCAAAGGCCAATCATGGCAATGGATTAAATAAAAGCAGAACTATATCGGATGTTCTGCTAAAGTAATTCCCGGAAAGTATGTTGCTTGAATTACTTGCACGGCCTATATAGTCTCAAGTTCATAGCTTTTTAGGCAAATTGTAGGTCTTCTTAAGGAACTTTGAAGCTGTTTCATCGTTCCTGTAACATAAAACTCGCAATAGTGTGTTTGGTTCAGTTGGATTCCACTGCCCAGAGGTTGGCGGTAAAGGAAGTCTAGATTTGGCAGAAGAGCCGTAAGTTTCAAGAGTCGTGCGCCTAAAACGCTCAACGAGGCTGTCTGTATCAGTTCGGTAGAGTGGAAGGACATCCCTTACTGTGGTTGAAAACTTATTAATTATGTCAGTAGGCAACCCATCCCCATTTGCCCAGAATAGATCTTTTAGGGACTTGAAATCATCCTCTATTATTTGGGAGTCCTGCCGGGAAAACGAACGGGATGGTCCACCAGCAAGTAAAACCAACAAGAAACCTTCAAAGGAAGCTTTCATTATGTCTGCAATGATACGCGTACGAACTCTTTCATGCACAATATCGGCTATAGTGGTCAAATTTTGCTCGAGCTCCTGAAGAAAGAACTCAATCCTTGATGACGAGGGCTCCCCAACATATAAACCATCCCAGAGAGCATGACTCAGATCGTGGAAGATGATTTTATAAGCCACCGCTTCACACAGTTGTTGAACCCCTTCTAAACAAGCAGCTGGTGAAAGTTCAAACTTTTTCCCCAACCCATTTGAGAAGTCTTCTGCATGAGCGGATTCACAGTTCCGCAAAAGAGTAATTATTCTCTTCTCTAGTACATCCATCTCTGTCCGGATTCGTTGCAAAGTATTTATACGAACACATAGCTGTGGTACCCCAAAAGAGTTGTCTCCATTCATTGTAGCAACCTGAGAATTCCTTTTCTGAGTGGTAAGTGATTTGTCTTTCTTCTTCCACACACCTTGAAATTTTGTTCCTGTTGTACATCTGGTTAATGCTGGCATAGTGGGAATGTAAGTGTTCCTTGATCCTGCAGAACAAATTGATAAAAAAATGGTCATAAGAGATACCAGTAAAAATTTAAACCATCTACACATCTTTTTTCAGCTTCAAAATAATTACCACAACCAGATTTTGCTTTTGTTATGTAATATTGAATACACCGGTCAAGACCAGCCATTAAGTCAGGAAGCAAAGCTGGATGTGTTGGTATTGGAAGCTGAAAGAATGCATCCAAAGTTTCATCAATAATTCGCAGGACTTCCACAGCAGATGGGGCAAATCCTTCTTGATTAGCTTGAGGATTCCATACCTATTAAATATGCAAGCATATACCTGGTTAGGTTGAAAATTTCTTTCCATACATATATAAACACTCATATAATTCCTTTTTCATCTTTTATTCATACAAGATAAATTTACTGCTCTTTAGGTTATTATTTTTGAAGAGGTCCTTGTATAGTGGAAAATATAATATGGACCAGGAAAGCTGACAGGTACCCATAACAAAATCTGGTACAAAGAACGCTACTTATGGTAGAATCCACAAGGGCACCTAGTTTTTGTAAGAAGTAACACAATACGGGGTAAGAGTACCCACTACGCAGAACAGTAATAAGAGCTCCTGATAAGTGATAACCCTAGTATGGAGAGCTATTCGTAATTTGTAGGATGAAACATGAGTATTAGATTTATTTATTTTGACCAGCAAATCAACAGTTCTAAAGGCAACAACAAAAGTAAAAAAAATTGGGGAAATCGAAGAGATTTAAGCACTTAGGCAAAAGAAACCTACCTTAACCTTGTGCATTTGTACACATGATACAGTAGCAAATAGCAAGATTACAAAATAATGAATTTAAGGTCTCACTCAACTTTAGATACTTTTAAGTAGTTAACTTCATAATAGACAAGTAAATGCAGCAAAAATACATGGTCACTCCATATTATTCTTGCAGTTCATATAGTTTTCTTTCCTCCAATCTTCTTCAATCCTGATGTAAAATACTGTTTATGAGCATGTTGATCAAGTACTACAGTGAACAAATTTAGCATAGGAATAATGGTTTTCTCAAGATCACTGACCTGCAAAAGGCTATCATACATATACAAACACAAATTTGTTGAGACAGAATCATAGTTGTCACGGCGAGACGCGGCGGTATAGTTGTCCTCACGCCTAGGCGATAAGGTGCCCGCCACGGCGTTCGTATGACGATAAGTCGTTAACAATGTGCAATTTATACATTATTTATTTTACTTCAGAAGTATATTGAACAATAAAATTTTATATAAATTAAAACCCAAAACATAATAACTAACCCTATGAAATACAATTAAAAACACAATTATATGTATACTTCACAGTCAAAATTCAAAAATAAAACACTTGATGTTAAAAACTAGTAGAACAAGTCAACAAACACCACCTAGAAAATAAAGAATCAATCAAGTCATCATCCATCACACTTACAAGTCTAATAAGTAATAAAACTAGACCACGTAGCAAGTCCATAGGTTATGATGAGTAATGTGTAAAAATGAAATCACTAAACTTGGGCTAGCTACCAAAACGTGAGCCTTGGCAGCTCGGTGTCCAAGACGTGGCCTTGCCCTTCTTCAGCACCAGGACGCCTAGGTGTTGCCCATGACAACAACGGACAGAATTAGACATTTCTTTGCGTATAATTTTAGAGGCTGCTCGGGCAAGCATTTTCTGTTAATTGATATTCATGTTCATGTACACCAATCATGAATAAATCACAAGCTTCTCCCCACATGACAATATCATACATCTAAAATTAGAGGACACAGAAACACATTCTTCATCAGCCTTTTCATAAGGTTAGGTTGCTGAGATTAGGCTGTAAGCATCTAAAATTAGAGGACACAGAAACACATTCTTCATCAGCCTTTTCATAAGGTTAGGTTGCTGAGATTAGGCTGTAAGCAACCCGAGTTGTTTGCAAACTCGACTCAACTTGTTTAAACTCAACTAACTCATGTCCATTTAGCGAGCCAAGCATAAACGAGCTATTTTTTAGTTTACATGAATGAGTTGAGCTTCACTTAGCATTACTAGACTTAAGCTCGACTCATTTAGGCTCGATTCGAGATTTACTCCCTAAACTTGACAACAATAACAATCAATAATACTACTTTATCAATTAACTAATTAACAGTTATCAGTCATCCAAATTTTAAGAAACAAGAAAAAAAAACAATTAACGAGGCATTTAACAAATTACAACCATTCAATTTCCAAATTAAAAATGAGTAGAGAATAGTTGACAGTTGAGCAAAATTTTAAAAAATGTTGCTGCAAGCCAAAAATTAAAAAACAAGCTCGGACCAGAATTTACTTGACTCAAGTTCGACAAAACTCGCAAACTCATTTATTGAACAATTTGAGTTTGAACACCAAATCTAGGCTAGTTTAAAACTCGACCCAACTCATTTAAATTTTTCCCCAAGCTCAAGCTTGAGCCTTGAAGCCAAAACTCGACTCATTTACGGCCCTAGTTCTCATTTTTAGGTTGGACAAACATCCAGTTATGACATATCCATTTGGATAAGATGCCTTTTTTTTGCACTTACTCCGGTTGTTTTTTACCATATCTATTTGTATGACGATATAATCTTATCCCAACAAATAACCTAGGGGTGGGTAAACCAAACGGTTTTTTCGATTTTTTGGTTAACCGAACCGGTTCGAACCGACCGATTCGGGATCGGTATATGGAACTGGTACATATCGAATATTCGGTATCGGTACCGGTACCGGTACCGGGAAGAGATTTGGTTCGTTCGGTATATACCGGTCTGAACAGGTTGTACCGGTTTAATTATTGATTTATTAATTTATTATACTTTCACGAATAGATCTGGCCTCTCTCAATCTCTCAATCTCTCCACTAAGAATTATTGATGTACTTCATACTATAGCAGGTAGAAGAAGAAGAAGAAATTAGATCCAGCATTAACAAAGAATTATTGATGTACATCATAGCAGGTAGAAGAAGAAGAAATAAAAAGAAGAAAAAGAGATCAGATCTGGGTTCTATTTATTTCTTTTCTTTTTCATATTTCAAGATACTATTTTTCTCTCCCTTTTTGTCGGCCTTTGTACTTCATCTTTCATCTCAGGTCTCTAATTACTAATCTATTTACTCCATATTGCTATTGATTCAGGTTACTAGCTCTGATTAAAGCATATGATACTAGTATTTTTGTTGGTTGTTGATTACTTTTGTTTGCTCTCTCTAATTGCTAAGTATTCAGTTTACTAGCTCTAATTAAAGTTTAATAGGATTACTCTATTATGCCATCTTACAATGATCCAGTAAGCAAAAAGCACAATAGATTCCAAGTTGTAATGCAGAACATGGATGATGACCAAGAATAGGCAAAAACCGGTACCGGACCGGCTAATCGGTTCGGGACACCTGTCTAACCGGTACCGATATCGGTACGTGAATTTGGACCATTTCGGTAACCGGTTCGGTACGGTTATTTACCGACGAACACCCCTAAAATAACCTACTGCCTTTGCTTTAGGAAAACCTAAATATATGTTCTTTTTGCCAAAAAAATAATCATCTACTTTTTGATTATCAAAATATAATTATAATAATAATAATTCAGTAATCTTATTATTTACAATTAAAATCTTCAGTTATCTGTCTTAAGTTTTATTATTAAATTCAAGTGTTGAAATCAATGCTCAGGCAGTAGCCCATAATTTTTGGAAACACCGTCAAGCATTGTGCTAGTTTACAAGGAAGATTAAGATCAACTACTACTATCATCTGACCAACTCCAAACATATATACCATAAAGCCTCAAATTCTCAAGGAAGGGAATATAGAAAATTCGAAGATATAGAGCCTCGTTTAATTTTAATTAGTTCAAGTTCTAAATAATTGAAACATAAAAATTGCTCTGCAAGTGCTCGTTATATATTATAATACTATAAAATCTTACCATAAACTAATAAAATAAGAACTTTCTTCAACAAGTCTATGAAATTGTGGATTTAACCAAAGGGTCAAATATTAAACAAAAAAATATAACAGGTAGGAAGGAAAAATTAAAAATCGATAGCGGGTAACACACCTCTTGTTGGAGATTCCTGTCAACCCACTCCTTTTGTTTGTCAAGTCTTGTCTTAATCCAAACTTTCACCAAATTGGCTATTGCAGTATCAGCTTCATAAGGAGGCATCTCACGGATTATTGCCTTCCCACCATCCTCACTGTCAACTGAATCTTCAACTGCAATCAGCACAAGATCTTTCTCCAACTTATCTGCAGCTCTCAATACCTGTACAACATCTGGTGTCAACTCTGTTATACCAGAAATGAATTGTTTGAGCTCATTCGCATAGCAAACATGAAGGGTGGCAACAGCAACACCTGCTGCAAAAGGATGCCATCTCTTTAGTATAGGGCTGAATACATTCTTTTCATTAGTTGCCAGCTCACCGACATCCTTTGCAAGGATGGCAAGAACAGGAAGCGGATTTGGCTGGTTTCTAGATGCTCTCCTGCTTGAATCTGCTTTCTCCATTCTCTGCAATTTGACAGATCAGATATTACATTTTGTCAATCGCAAGCTGACCAAAATACTAATACATGTTTATATTTACTAGAAAATATGTAGTTGGACATTGATAATGTCACATTTACATCTAAATGGCTTTCACTTTAAGAATGTAGTGGCTAGTGGATAAGTGGATAAGTGGATAAGTGGATAAGTGATAAATGACGAACAACTATCAACTATCAACCCCCACCCAAGGTTAAACATTGCTTACTTTTAAATTTTGCACAAGGAAAAGTTAGGTCTCCTGTCCCTAAAGTTGGAAAAGGTTTGAGTAAAAAGCTAGACCTGGGAGTTTCTGCTGTTTACATAAGCATAACTTTCCCAGCTAAAAGTGACTAGATTTGATACCTTATACCTGACAAAAAAATCCTTATGTCCATATTAAAGACCAGAAAATGAACCAACAGAGAAAATAAAATGACGTTTCTTAGAAATTAGGTAAGACCTTATCCTCCTCAAACTCAAAAGTTTATGACGATAACCAAGTTTATTGCTTGGGAATTTCCTTCCAGTGGCTGGTTCAAGTTTATATGCCGACGGTGCTTCCAAGAGAAAACAAGTCTTGCATGGCATATTAAGAAGGAAATGTTAACTTTCTTTTTTTTAACTTTTACCAGTTAATTGTTTACCAAGCATTTTACCATAATAGGGAACAAAACCTGTATGTTGATATGCCATATGTTAACTAGGGAAATTAACTATGAAGACTCAAATTTCAACTTCCCCAAGTTTGCCTCCTTTCTCAGAGAACAGCTACTTGCCTGAGCAAAAGCAGTGCGCAGTGATGACCTAATGTAAGTGTCAATTCTGTTGCGAGCCACATCAACTTCACTTTTCCTCCTCCTGCGATACTCATTAGATATATCTTCAACTAGAATTTTAGCTGCTGATACCCCGAGAGAAACAATGCTTTGCATGGAATCAATATTTCCAGTATCAAAAGTGTCATGATATGCAAGGAGCCTTTTCTCAGCCCATCCCAATATTGAACTCAATATGGAACTTAGGATTTTGGAATAAGCTGGATCCTTAGTGGCCTTTGCATCTTTTGCAACTTCTGCAAGCTGACTATCAGCAGCATATAGCAGATCAATTTCTGCTTGTCCAGTCACAACATAACGGTTGAATAGAACCCATGAAAAGTAAAGGTTATGAAGCATTTGATTTATTCCCAGTATTGCCCAAGTTTTCTTTATAAGTTCCATAAGCTCATCAACTTCTTCTACGATAGATGTTTCATCATTAGCATCAAAACAGGCTTCTAAAAGCATCTCATAGAGATGAAGATTCAGTGGGAATCCATCCGCCCAGTGGCAAGAATCTGACAAAGATCCATCAACTGATCTGTTAGCAAGAGCCATTACAGTATTACGAAGGACTTGCATTGATTCATTGTTCCTCCCAGTTTCGATTGGCCTTTCCAAGGCGCCATGAATTATTTGCCGCAGCCTCTGTGAAGCAGTATTAGACTTGTCTATCGGCACATGAGGGTGTAAAAGGAGTCCAGCCTCAAGAACTTTTAGGTTTCTCTTCTGCCACACATAATATTCTTCTTGATTGGTAAAATCTGAAGACTTGAACTGCTGTAATAGCTCCAGCGGGAGAACCATTGATTCAATTCGCCTTCCAACCTATTACAACATAAAATGAAAAGAATGATCAACACTCTCCTTCCAGAACACATACCGCCATCAATAAGAAACTTATTGAAACCTAATGTGATATATTTCCATGATTAGCTCCAAGGATTTACTTTCACCTCTACAAACGAGTAATTTATTTCAAAAGGATAAGAATTTTCAAAAGTATTTATTGAATTCTTGGATAAGCAAGAGACATAACTGAATACTGATACAAAAATATGTTTCCCATAAGGATTCCAAAAATTTGAGAAATATGGTTGACTTAGATTTGTCATTTTACTGATCTACTCATAAAGAGACAAAGATAAATATCCAAAATGAACGGGATGGAAGTAATTAAATATACAAGTTTCTGAGAAAGATAATACAGAAGAAAGAATGTGCTCAATGTCATAATCAAAATTCATTCACGAACAACCACAAGCAAACAAAAAGCACTACTGACTATATAAATTGGAACACAGTCCTAAAACTCAAGTTCTGCTAATAATGAGTCTGGACAAGCTCCATAACACAGACATATCAGGATACGAAATGTAGACTAGCAAATTTTCATTTTATAATTTCAATGAACTGAGCTCAAAAGACGAATCAGCAATTGAGGAAAAAAAATTATACATAGCAAAAATGTTGAAGTTAAAATCCAAGTTGATTTTGGCTATAAAAAAAATTCAAATTTAGAGGCAAACCCACACCGTATTAACTAATAAATCATCAGATTCAATAATTAAAACCTCCAACCCAATTATTATATACTCACAGATGAAAACAAAGGAAAAAACACCACAAATCAAATAAATGAGAAATTTTGAAACATTATAAAAATCAAAACAAAAATACCATTTCTCACCAAAAGAAACACTCAAATTCAATACTTTTACAGCAACATTAGATCAAATTATAATACATTAGATCAAATTATAAGTAAAATATTAGAAAGAAACAGATCTCAGCAAACCAATTAGAATTAAACACGTTTCAAGATACACTACATATATACCTGTCCAGCAGCAATTCGCAATAAAGCTCTCCGAATCCGGGAGTCATTATTTTCAGAAACCCCCATTTGAGCCCTCATTAGCTCCCCAACAGTCAATGGCCTCTTCCCCTTCACCGGGGACGGACTACCCGCCCCAGAACCCGGACTCAAACCCGAACTGGAGCTAGATCGGAGCCCTAACGCCTTTTTCATTTTCGAAGCGGCAGTAGAAGTGATGGATCGGTGCTGCACCGATGGCGAGCTCGATAGCGATGACGGCGACGGAGATGGAGACCCACGGTCGGCGCTGTTGCTGGGAATGTATGTGAGGGGTTTGCCGGAGGATGTACGGCAGGCGGCGACGAAGATCTCGTAGGCGGTGTCACGGAGGTCGGCGGCGGAGAGAGAAGGTGTTAGGTCTCCGAATGGGGATGGAAGCGGGATAGCGACGGCGGCGGCGGCGGCGGTGAAGCGGGAGCTGGCGGTGGTGGTGATGGAGTCTCTCTTGGAGTGTCCTAGTGAGCTTCTGTCTCTGAAGAGAGAAGCCATTGTAGAGAGAGAAAGTACAGAGATAGGAGAGAGAAGAAGACTAGAGAAGAGTAAAGTAGAATGGTTATTAGAGAGGGAGAGAAAAAGAAGGGATCTGGTTGGTATTTTCGGTTTTGATTTTTAAATTAGTATTTATTTATTTTTCATTACGTATATAATTCGTGTGTAGTGCGTTGATACTGAACTTTCATAGCCCTTTTATGTCACTAGAATAAAGAAAAATATTCAAGTAAATAGCCCTTTGGGTATTTGGTTAATGTTTTGGAGCGGTCATCGACATGAGAAAATTATGAGATGAGTCATTCACTCGACCCGTATATAATTAATATTTATAAAAATTAGATTTTATTAATTAAAAGATAATAAAATTAAGTTATAATATTATTAAAAGGGGTTAATTTTAATATTAAAAAAATATGATTCAAAAAATAATAAAATCTAATAAAAAATTAGTTAAATGCAATTAACTTAACCAATTTTCTTGGTGGTCATTTAATTCGATTAGAGTTTTATTAAACCTGGTTCAACCGAACTAAATCGGACCTAAAATATAACCGATTTCCGATTCAGCCAACCGGTCTGGACAAGGTCTAAAAATAATACATTTAGATTTAGGATCCAAATGCAATATTTTAAAAATAATATGATACGATTTAGATTTTTAAATGTATCAAATGCTATAATTGTAAATGTTATAAATATTAGTAAATAATCGAACATACCTTAAATATTAATAAAATAAAATTGAAAATAGAGTAATATAAATAACAATTTCTTAAGTATTCGATGTATAATTATATAAATAAATAAAATGATACTCCTTCACCTGTAACATAATAAACGTTCTGATTTAATTTTAGTGGTCAAATTTATTATACAGTTTTGGAAACAAATGGAACGGAAGTCGGCACTGAGCTGGTACAGAAGGGATATAGGTTGGAATTGGATGTTTTGATCCTTAATTGGTGGGACCATACACGTGGAGTATGTCATGTGTATAGACTAGCTATTGAGATTTGAGAGAGCACCAAATAAAACATGGAATATTAAAATAAAAAATAGCGTGCATAATGTGAGAAGCAAATAAGTTAAAAAATATTTATAAAAAAATACACTCATATGTGTATAGACAAAATACAATTAAATACGATTTTTGATGATGTTAGAGTAATATTTATACCGTCAACATAAATATGTATTTAGTGATATTTTTCTATTATATTTTAAATTTGTAACCACATTTATTATTCTGACTAAATAATTATTCTTTTGGCATATCTAAATACAATCAAATATGTCATGCCTATGCTAACAGATAAACTTTTTTATGTTCATATTGACATAGTAATACTTAATTAATGGGATAAATCAACTTTTTAGTCTTTATCTTATTACCACTTATAATTTAGTATTGAAGTGAAAAAGTTATAAAGCGGTGATTGTCTTAAAAATGTTATCTTTCAGTTAAACATTAGGGACACGACTTACTATTTGGTACCTAAAATGAAAAAAGTTACAAACCGGTGATTGTACTCGAAAAATGTTACACTTCGTTAACACAGTTGGGTTTCATTTTTATTCTGTTTGAAAATTAGAGTTTTCTTCTTTTGTCATTCTTCTTCTCTCATTCTTCTTGTCTCGATTCTCCATTAATTACTGGTTCCCATATATTTATTAAAGGGTTTTTAGTGTTTAATTGAAAGGATGAGCTCGTCTTAGAGTGGAATCGTAAATGAAATCGGGGAAGAAGATTGTAGTTCATGCAACAAAAATGAATGGATTACACCAGAGTTTCCAAGTCGAATTGTACACATGTGGAGCAATGGTGCGAATGTGAGAGACAAGAAAAGATGGAACAAAACATCGAGGATCTTCTTTGCGTCGACTTCGCTTCTCTCTCTGTATGTTTGTCTCTCCCGTTGGATCAATTTTAACGATTATTTAAAAATTGGAAAGTACAAGCACCGGATTACAAAAAATAATAATAATATAATCATCAGTTTGTAACTTTTTTCACTTCGGGTATTAAATTGTAAGTCATGTCCCTAATGTTTAACGGAGTATAACATTTTTCGAGTACAATCACCAGTTTGTAACTTTTTTCACTTCGAATACAAAATTGTAAGTTGTGTCCAAGTACATGTACCAAATATTAATTTATCCCCTTAATTAATTATATTAAGGTCAATTTGGTATATTCACCAGAGCCTGATAGGCCATGATTAGTGGAGTAATTTGTTTATAATTTTTTAAAAATTAAAATGTTTAGTTTGGACCATTTTGTACTCTTTCATCTTTAAAAATTAGAATTTTATTAGCATAAAAATAGTTTTGTAAGAAATTAATGTTAGTAGTTTTGAAACGATGTCTATATTTAACTTAACAACCTGTTTCATTTTTATGTAAAATATTTTGGATTTTTTGTCAAATATTTTCATATTTATTACATAAAAACCCTTTCTTTATTTATTGACTCTTTCGATAGTGAAAGTGGTTTTATGTAGCACTCTGTTACGATTAATTTATATAGAGATTTCGTGATCATTTAAATTTATCTACACATATATGGGACTTGATTCATAATAACTGTGATAACCTAAATTTTGGGTAATATTAAAATAAGAATTAAATAAATAAAATTTTTATTAGATAATATGTTGTTATGACATTAGAATTAAATTATATTACAAAAATATATATATCAAATGAGGTAGATTGAATTTACCTTATTATAATGGTATTTAAATAACAAGAAAGAAAAGGAAAGCCAACGTGTGGCTTAATTGAGATAGATTTTGGATATAAAGCTACATATGTGTTTAAGGAAATAACTATCCTTTGATATAATTTATTTCATTCAAAAAGTATTATTTGGTGATAAATAAGGTCAATGGTGTACTACCAAGAATTATTAAAATATATGGAACCACTATTTTGATGATGTGGGTACTATTTTGTTAGTCTAATCAAATTTGGTAAATAATAGATTTTGAATATTTATAGTTATTGAAGTCCACATTTAAATATGGGGCTCCCTTAATTTGCTATGTAGGCTTGTAAGTTTTTTTTAGGGGCTATTGCCTATTTACATGTTGTGAACCCAAATTAAAGCTAATCTCTACCTCATGTCTTAGCCCATCCGGCAAACCACTTGAAGTATAAAATAAAGGGGCTGATCTGCCCAAATAGGAATAAGTAGGCAGGGCAGGAAGTTAACTGTGTTTATTGCATTGGTTAGTCAATTAGTTAGTAGTTAGTTAGTAACTATAGATGTTTCAGTTGGTTGCTAGAGGATTAACCCACTGCAAAGGCCAAGTAGAGTTGCAACAGTAAAACAGTAGGGGTCACTACAAGCCAACTTAACTGCTAGGAGTAGACTGCAGCACAGAAGTTTTGGAGACCAAGTAAGGTAGCTAATGTAGGGGCCAAGTAGGGCATATCAGATAAGGTAATTAGGAGCCAACTGAGTTTTGTGTCAGGGGGGATGAATGAGTCCATAACATAGCAGGTATAGGTTAAAGAAAGCAAGCAATAGGGCCATGATGACTAGCCAAAGTTCAGCCATATATGGCCACACCATACACCCAAGTTCGATGAGTGTACAAATATACTAAGAGCAAAAAATCGGTAGAAGTTATGTGGTGAAGGTGTAAGCATCCGATTTGGTAAAAGAGAAGGCTTGAACAACAAAGCAACCATCAATCTCTTTATCTTGAAGTCTATAATCAATGACCCAACAAGGTATACTAAATTGAATCTTTTCCATTCCTTTTCATTCAGAATGTCTTAGTGGTAATTTGTGATAGAAGGACTACTTTGCATTGAAATGTTTGAGTTGCTATGTTACTGTTGTAAGAAGTTAGTAACTGCTATGCTATTGTTGTATTGCTATGAATTGAAATTAAGCACAAGGAGATAGGTTGGACTGAGGAGCAATTAGGGTGATAAAATGGATGTTTAATACAAACAAATAGCTATGACATAAGTAGTTTTAAACTGTGCACACCAAGTGTTCAACAAAAGTCCCAAGTGGACTGTTTTGATTAAATATCAATTACTAGAAACAACTAAGAGCTGGGGTAAGTTTGTATGATATATGAGGTTATAATAAAGGTGAATAAGCATGCCAAATCAAATCAAAGCTCAGCTATAAGCCAAAGGAAATAAAGGCGTAAACAATGTCTAGGTTCATGAAGGGTCCAAAAAAGGCGTAAACAATGTCTGTTAGGAATCACATGATTAAAATTTGATGTTATGATCTTAATGTATATGTGTCTAAGTAGTTGAATTGTAAAGTCCTTCAAAAGATTATGATGTACAATAACTTAGAATACAATGATCAAACTTGTTAGGTTGATCAATTATGAGCTGAATTGGAATAGAAATGATAAGGCCGATCGATCGAGAAACCTTTGCTCCACTATATCGTAGAGCAACTCTGGTATGATCGTAGAGCAACCAGAGAAAGATCGTAGAGCAGTAAGTAAAGGATCGCAGAGCTAAGTGCAATATCGTAGAGTCTGCCAGGCAATCACAGAGTAAAGGCTCAGTCCGAATTGTAGAGCTCGCTTTGGATCGTAGAGCTAATACAGTCAGTCACTCTACGATACCCTACAACCGAGAAGAACGTAGAGCTACCTCTGAAAGAGCATTCAAGATTAAGACAACAATCTTCAAGAAGATTACCAGGCTAATCATGCAAGTTATCTCTGAATGACCAAAGAGCTAAATGGAAATCATAGAGCTCATCTACAGCATCAATTAAGTCTTATTAGAGATCGTATAGCAAGTTCAGAAAGTCACTCTACGATGTCACTAAGACTCTACGACTAGCAAGATAGTAGAGTAAAATCGTAGAGTCAGCAAGATAATCTACAATCTTCATCAAAAGCGTGCAACCCAGATCGATAATTAATATTCTATGTTGCCCATGATGGATTGCCAAAATCCAAGCTGTAGAGTGACCTTCCTAAGTAAATTGTTGATTACTTGATCTCAATGGAGAATCAAACTCAGTGGGATTCAAACAACCATGAAGGGCAGCACAAAAAGCATACTTGTCGGCCACTATCTTGGTCCAACACCCCACTAGTGTGCACACCAAGGAATAAACTATTCATCAATGCACCAACATGTCTCAACGGGAAGAATTTGATGCAACGAGAAAGTCTCAATGGGAAGATTTCAGAGGCATCTATATAAGGTAAACAAATTGAAGATTACAATCAAACAAGTACAAACGAACAATTCAAGATCTGTCAAAGCCTCACTCTACGATTTGAAAGAAACATTTTACTTCGCTACTAAGTTCATCAAATTAACTCATGTTTAAAGAAACTTAGTAACACAATACACTTTCTAAACAAAGTGTAAGAGTTCCAAGTATGTTGGGTTTGAAGTGTTCTTAGTGAACTAGAGTTCCAAGGCTGTTGGTCTTAAAGAATACTCAGTGTACTGGAGTTCCAAGGCTGCTGGTCTTGAAGGAATCTTAGTGATTCAAAACTGTAACGATATCCTTAGTGGATTTCCTACTCGAGGAGTAGAATAATGGATTAGGAGGCTTAAGTACTTTGAACCACTTAAAACACCTATGTCGTTTACTTACTGTCCATTAATTGTTATATCTATTATATCTTGCTATACTTGAACTGTGATATCTTAATTAACAAATTTGATATAGTTCATTCTCTATTAACAAGTGAAAAAGTTTTAAAGAATCTATTCAACCCCCCTTGTAGATATCTTTTGTGCCTCTGGAAACTAATAATGTCAACTAAAATTCAAATTATAACCGGTATAAGAAATCAGAATACAAGTAAGAATATTTAAACCGTTTATTTTTTGTAAACATGTATTCTGATATATTTGGAAGAATTTATGTGGAAAAATTTTCATCATGTGAATTTAAGGAAAAATTAGTGACTATATATCTTTGTATATATATATGCCTATATAAAAGTTTAAAAAAAACTATTATTGGGCGCTCCTTAATTTCTCTTAGTTTTCATTGTAGCCAAGATTTTTTCAATTGTTAAAATTAGCTGAAAAATAACAATTACTCAAGAGGATGTGCATTTTAAATTTGGGATGTCTGTGTTGGGAAAACCTTAAGTGTTTTGGGTCAGCCCTAATATCTAAATATGAGAACGTAAACAAAATAAGGTTCTATTTCATTGGTTTGGTTGCATGAAAATTTTACAAATTACCCGCACAATGCAAGGATGAGGTTGGGCGACACACAAAAACATACATCCTTTGATTGTGTGGGGCAATATTGTTCTTAACGAGGTCAAAAAATATTGTTCACCCAAGGTATATATTTTGTGGCTGATATAACAGATTGTGTTATGTACGCTTAAGGTGCAACGTTGTTAGGGTACTTATATCGGGGTTTATATATAGCTAGTAGGAGAGGTATCAAGTATATAAATGGGTATCTCACACTGTTATAACTTTGGGCATACAGGCACATATTAGTTGGAAGGCCAAACCCTAGGAATGATTTCCAATTATGGCTACCCAGAGCAAGGGCATGCGCATACTCTTCCAATCACAAATATCCCGATAGACGTGACATCCTCATCACCATATACCATTCTACCGAGCAGAGTTAGATCGACAGCTTATGTGGGAGGTCATTTGGTGGCCTTACATGAGATGATCAGATGATGATTTGACGATGTATAATTTCGAGGGAAGGTTGGCGGGATCCGTTCGGATCCCATTAATTCATTTTGATATTTGTAGAATATCAAATGTTGGACTGAGTTAGGTAATATGGGTATTTGTAGGGATACCTTCTCCGACAGAAAATCACGACAAACTTAGGTTGCTTAAAGAAAATAGATTTGACGTTGATGCAAACATGGTCTTGAGGTGAGCGTGCATCGCTCATTGGGAGTTGTACATGGACCATTTTAAGGGCCAAACATTGGAGGCTTTAAAATATGTTGATATTGAGACAAACATGAAGTGGTACGACACGATTACGCGTAAAATTTTACATCGACCTCGACGCAAAGGAGATCTTGACACTTCTTATGAACCTCGGTCCATATGCAATCAATATCACCTGATCACATGGTAAACAAGTTAATTATTTATGTATTTTTGAAGTATTTATATTAGTTCATTAAATTGATGCTAATTGAAAGCCCTGTAATAATCTATAAGGGGGTTTGAATAGATTATTATCATTTTAAAATTTAACTTGGCCTTTTTAACTTTTAATTTAATTAATTGCAGTGAGATAATTAAATTAGCAGTTATAAATGAAGAGACAATGACAATCACATAAGACACAAAAATTTAGTTGGTTCACAATATACAACTTGGGTATGTTGCTGCGTATAGTCTCAAGCTCCTCCCCAGGACTTGGGATCATATTATAATAAATAACTCCTTTAACCAGGTGAAACATTTACAAAGTTTTAAATATCAACTTCTAACTATACACAACTAATTATCTTGGACAACAAGCTCCCTGCTTCTTCCTCAAGTTTACTTGCACCTGTACCTTTTAGTTCAGTTATATTTTACGAGTTGGTCTTAAAACAATAATCTCTCTTTCACCTCACAAGTACACTAGAAACTCAACTCTCCGTTGATCTCTCCATGACTCTTGTTTTGGTCTAAGGATTACTCGTCTTTCTCACATATACATAAAATAAACTAACTCCCTTTTTTCGTTTTTATAAAAAGATGTTTGGGTAATGCTTTTTAAGATAAACAAATAGAATTCAGTGCAGACATATAAAAGTTTATGCAACTATTTTTATTATATGCTTCTTCAGCTTCTTAAATAATAGCAATTAAAGTTCAGTTAACTATATAAAAGTTCAAAGACTTTTATATGCGTATGATCATTTGCTTCTCTTGTAAGTAGATATGTATTTTTAAGCTCAAATCAAATATGCTTCTATACAAGCAGATATTAATTAATTCTCAGTTATATAAAATTTTAAATAACTTTTATGAATTTGTTTCTATGAAAGCATATATGAATCAATTAAGTTCAAGTATATATAAAAGTTGTAATAACTTTTATATGTGATGAGTAAGGGTGTAAATGAATCGAGTCGAACCGAGTATTGAGTTGTTTAGATTTGGTTCACAAAATTTATCGAGTATAAAATAAGGTTTGATTGAGGCTCATTCAGCTACCGAGTCGAGTACGATCTCGAATCGAGCCCAATCAGTTTGAACTTTTCGAACGAATATGATCCGAGTATCAATAGAAAATTGCAATTTGAGAATGTTCGAGTAATTTATATAACTTTAAAATTTGCTCATATTTAACTCATTTATATTTCGAGTCGAGTTCGAATCGAACTTTTAGTCGAGCGAGTACGAATCGAACCCGAATTGTTTGTTCATTTTACAACCTTAATGATAAGTCTGCTTCTTTATAAGCATATGTTATCAATTAAGATCAAGTAATATACTTCTTTCTAAGCAAATATGTCAATTAAGTTCTGATATAAAAGTTTAATTAACTTTTATATGAAAAAGTAAGTATAGCAGATAAATCAATTAAAATTCAAATACTTACTATCAAATATCAAGTACAACAGATAGTGCAGTCTATAATATACTTGATATAAACAACTGAAAATTGTTCAACTTAAATATATATTACAATATATTTCTTCTAGCTAACAATCTTTTCACAATTGATTACTAACAATGGAGTCACACTGTCAAGTGTCAACTTTTCCTTAGAAAGGAAAATTTTCTAATCACACTCTCGTGTCTGGGAGGACTCAAATTTGAAAGTATTACTTTCTAATATTTATAAAAATACATTCAACTAGGTCAGCGATTTGAAGCTAAATGTTCAGTTTCTCTTAAGAAAAATCTCTAAAACCTTCAAACTCAAGTACCTTGAATTCGGTATTAGTATAAATAGATGGTAGATGAAATATGAGAATATATAACCAAGTAGAACAATATTTCAACTAAGCAATTAGGAGGTAATAATAAATGCAATCAATTAAAAACTTATCTCCAAATCATGACCAATTTTCTCTTCACTAGTAACTAGCAATTTCGGATTTGGAAGAGAAAAAGAGAGCTTTAGAGAACTAAAATGTAGGCAAGAAAAAATGGAGCTCTCTTGAAAAATTTGTAATTGAATTGGTGACTTATAAATAAGGAATTGATGGCCTATGTATAGTAAAATTCAAGTGAGGGTAAAATGATCCAAGTATTTATCAAGGGCTTGAATCATTTTGTATTTTGAATTAAAGGGTGAAGATTGGATTTTATAAATCAAGGTGTTGCTCGGCCAAAAAAAATGATCGATGGATATGTCCATTGGATTTTAGGGGTGCTTGATAAAAGCTTAATGAATTTGAATTTGAATCTGAATAAAAAAAATTGTTTGATAATTGACATGTCTGAAACATCTGAATAACATATTTTTATTATTTTACCTCTCTAAAAAAATTCAAAATTGTTATAAATGTATTTAATATTACTTAATATAATAATTAATATTATAAAAAAAAACTTCATTTAGCCCTCATTCAGTCAAAAAATGACACTAAATCATTCAATTTCAAATAAATCGTTCGAATGGTCAATCGATTCGGTAATTCGAGATAATTTTTTTCAAAACAAACGTCTTAATTAATTAATCGATTGGTACCATTAAAACCTAAACAAACATCCCCTTAGTTAGCTTAAGGTTTTGGTCATGCATTTCTTCAATGGTCAAGATAATAATCCAATGTATAATGGGAGATTGGCTGAGTTTACTCCCGAATCCATCTATTAACTTAGTAAGAAAATTTGACTTTTGAATTAACATAGCTTGTATGCCTACTAAATTCAAAGGTTTCCTCTATTATAGCTTGTATGGTTCCAAAATAATCATAGAATTCCTCCTAGAAAATTTCAAAATTTAAGGGCTAATTACACTTTTGTTACATGAACTACCATTAAATTCATAATTCGGCCACCAAAAAATTTGAACTTACAATTTACTACATCAAGTACCTAATTTAATACAATTTAGCCCCCAATTTCTGAATCTGGCCAAAATTTGCGGGAATACCTGACCCGCCCAAAAATTTGATCTGATTTTGTGTATTTAATACTAGTTGACCGTATAAATATACAGTTTAAGTTAATTTAAAAAAGGGCTATTTACACTTCTGTTACATCAAGTAACACCATATTTATGATTCGACCCCAAAAGAAAAATATTAAAAAAAATAAAAAGATTATAAATATAATAATTTTTAGTCCTTTAAAAAAAGTAACTAATCTAGTAGAAATACGATATACAATTATCAATACAATTTAAAATTATAAATATTTATAAATAAAATTATAAAATCTATAAATACAATTTGTAAAATTTAAGTTGTGATATAATTTATAAAATTTAAGGCGTAAAATTTATAATTTATGATATAATTTATAATTTGCAAGATTTAAGTTGTAAAATTTATATATACAATTTGTTAAATTTAAGACATAAAATTTATAAATTATGATATAATTTATAATTTGCAAGATTTAAGTTGTAAAATTTATAAATACAATTTGTTAAATTTAAGATGTAAATTTATAATTTATGATATAATTTATAATTTGCAAGATTTAAGTTGTAAAATTTATACATACAATTTGTTAAATTTAAGATGTAAATTTTATAATTTATAATTTGCAAGATTTAAGTTGTAAAATTTCAACATACAATTTGTTAAAATTTCCAAATTTGAAGGATTAGGGAAGAGGAGAGAGGAGAGAGAGCAAATGAGTCATTTTTTCTTTTTTCTTTTTCAATTTATAAAATTAAAATTATAATATT
Organism: Panax quinquefolius; assembly: GCA_020205615.1. Lineage (NCBI taxonomy): Eukaryota > Viridiplantae > Streptophyta > Magnoliopsida > Apiales > Araliaceae > Panax > Panax quinquefolius. Next base: position 82,460,098 of record CM035174.1, on the reverse strand, counting down.
TATAAATAAAGTTATAAATAAAATTTGTAAAATTTAAGTTGTGATATAATTTGTAAAATATATACATACAATTTGTTAAAATTTCCAAATTTGAAGGAACAAAACAATTTGAAGGATTAGGGAAGAGGGAGAGAGAGCAAATGGGTCATTTTTTTTTTCAATTTATACAATTTAAAATTATAAAAATTTATAAATAAAATTATAAAAATTATAAATACAATATGTAAAATTTAAGTTGTGATATAATTTGTAAAATTTAAGACGTAAAATTTATAATTTGCAAGATTTAAGTTGTAAAATTTATACATACAATTTGTTAAAATTTTCAATTTTAATGAACAAAACAATTTGAAGTATTTGGGAAGAGGGAGAGAGGAGAGAGAGCAAATGGATCATTTTTTTTCTTTTTCAATTTTTTCCTTCTCCTTTTGTATGCTCTTCCAATATAAAAAGGGTATTATTTAATTAATTAAATTTTGGGCACTTTTGTCAATTGTTTAAAAGTTTAATGTTATTCGTGTTAAAAATATAATTTGTATGTTTAAAAGTTTATTGATTTTTTTTGGTAATTAAGTCTTTTTTAAATTTTAAAATAATAAAATTATATTTGGTAATCTCTGTATTAATATTTAATTTTAATAATTTAACATATAATAATTATTTATAAAGATTTATACAAATTTAATACGTCAAAATAAGTATTTATACGAATTAGGTACGTACTTGATGCAGTAAATTATGAATTTGGTGATACTTGATGTAACGTAAGTGTTATTAGCCCGTATTGTATACGGTCAAACTGTATACAATTTTTATCTGGCCGAAAAATAGGTATTCCGACCAATTTTGGCTGAATTCTGAAATTGAGGGCTAAATTGTACTCCCTCCGTTTCTAAAAGATTGTCGTTTTAAGAGAAAAAATTTGTTCCAAAATGTTTGTTGTTTACAACTTTCGAGGAGAATAAATTATTTACTTTCCTATATTACCCCTACCTTTTTTCATTGTCCCAAGAAATTCTCTCCAGTTTTCAACTTCCCATAAAGGGGTAGTGATGGAATTTCAAACAAATTTTACTTGGTAAATGACACTTCCTTAATTAATCCATATGCCAAAATTTTAAACGACAATCTTTTAGGAACGGAGGGAGTATCAAATTAGATACCTGATGTAGTAAATTATAAACGCAAATTTTTTGGGGGCCTAATTATAAATATGATAGCACTTCATGTAGTAAACTATATTTAGTTCAAAATTTAATTTACAATCATGTTGCCGTGAGGGAGGAAGGGAAGTAATTTGGAAAATTTTGCTTCTTCGCTCATTAGACTGAAATTGGAGATGCATGGCCATCTTTGCATGATTTTTCAAATATACAATATTTAATATATAGATCAGAAAACTTGTGAATTTATTTTTGAAATTCATTTTGAGTTTTTTTTCTTACCTTAGAAAATGTTGCTATATATGAATTTATTTTTCTAACACTTGATATTAAAGTTATCAAGTTCTATTTAAAAATAAAATTCAATAGTTTGGAAAATATGATCAAAGTAGGAATACAAGTAACTTCAAAACATATATAATTATAAAGAGAAAGAAATTCTATGGAGAGGATACTATAATTTTTTCTATTTTCTCTTTTCCTAATAATCTATTTGTTATCATCAAAATTAATTTCTAAAGGTGGAGACCCAACATTAATATTATATTTTTTTTAATTATAGGTTGAGAGCGCAAAATCCCTTTTGGATATATGTTTTAAGTTTAACATGCCACCAGAGTACGTTCTCATGAAATAGGGATAGGACTACCAGTACGCCATATACAATTTTGATGATGTTATGGGGAGTAAAGATTATAATTCTGATGATTTCAGAGAAGGATCCTAATTCACCGAGAAGGAAGTGAAGTCCTGCAAGATAGCTACATCCCTACCACCCAAACATATTTACTCTCCCAATCATTTTAGGGTGCATCAGATTTCATTGGGGAAGAGGTTGGAGTACAAGAAGGGATGAAGTAGCTGTCATATGGACCAAAAGGCTCACTAACCAAGTTACTTCGTGAGCACAAGATTCAGTTCATAAATGAGATTTTTTTTGGTCCAACTCCGATCAATCCTACCCTAATCCGCATAGAGCATCCCCGAACATGGTATAGTCATGAAGAATTCGACACCTTACGTCCCGGCTACTGGCAGCATGTCTTTGATGCATATATGTAGCTATGGCGGGATAGGGAGGAAAAATACCAGCAGGCCGGGATAAATAGGTGGACCAGATTTGCTTTCATGGGATTCTTCTTCATGCATCTCGGAAAAAACTGTGTGCGCGCCCCTAGCAAGCAAAATTGCGCAACGAATTTCTGTACTTCATATGTAATACATGTGGTGGGCCCACCCTTGTATGAGTGCGACTATATTTCATTCCTCTTTGTGTTCCGGGTAATTGACATTTTATATTGTTACTCTTCGCGGTTCAAGATTGGAAGATCAATATTCTTGATCTACTATATAATGAGACACCGTATATGAAATTGACAAACATGAATCCTGATTCTGTGAAGTTAAATTAAGCGATAAGTTAATCGATTAATACGTCTGATCTTCTTGACACATGTTAAAGAGATAGACCGGCCTACGGCGCCAGTATCGGCGTCAGATTGATCAATTGACCAAAATCAACTTCATGCTAACCACTTTCGACAAACATGTACAATTAGGAATACATAGAAGTAGTATAGGATATATCTACGTCGTTCTAACCCACCTTTTATTATAGGTACAATCGACACCATTGACCTTGCGCAATAATTCAATGGGTAATTGGCCCCGTACAGAATATGATAAAGGATTGGCTGACGCTGAATAACATTTGTGATCGTGGCATATTTGTCTGCAAGTACGCCGATTACTATATATGTGCGAGACAATATTGACATTACCAAAGAAAGATGGTCATCCCAAAATTTAGCCATATTTAGTTATAGGATAGTTTATGAATTGTATAAATTTCAGGCTAGTCATTCCTAGAGATTTATTGTAGTTTATTAGATTGAACATTATGAAGACATTCCAAGAGATTTCTTTACATCTTAAACAATTATGAGATTGTAATTTTAATTTTCAAACATGGGATTGGTGGTTTATACTTGTATTTTGTGGTTATTAAATGTGAAATTTCATTGTATGGTTGGTATTCTTCTTTTTTGTTTAACATGTTTTGGTATGGTTGTGAATTAAATGGTGTAAATAGGTTTCCCCCTATTTGGTATATATGGTTTCAATGGTTGGTATTGGTATTATTGTATGCTTGGTATCCATTTGTTTTAGTCGGCAGTTTGATATTTGAATGTTTTAAACAAGTATTGGATATTTGCTAGGGCTAATGAGATGCCAATGTACAGAGATTGACGCAAGTCCTACTAAGATGATTCTGACTCCGCTTGTATCATCAGTACATGACCCATCTACATATAACGTCCATGATGCAAGCAACGATTGCCGCCCATTCACTGCATATATCTCTGAATCGAACTCAATCACCAAATTCAGTTCAATAAATGAATATTTAATCATAAGATCTGCCAAAGCTTGCCATTTTGCAACCGTTCGAGACTGGTATTCCAAAGCAAACTGACTGTGTTCCATCGCTTAAGGCACCAGTCTTCCCAAAACGTCTGGTTTGTGGAGCACCTTTTTCAGTGGCTGATTCGTGTAAATAATAATCACTCGACCCTAAAGTAACGCCGAAAGATTTTGACATAATACACTGAATACTGTTTACCTCATGACTCTCACACCAAGACAACCTCCACCACTAAAGAACTTGCCACCAAGTACAAATTTAAAGGTTCTGAACAAATCAGTTTCATCAACAAAGGTGCCCAAGATAAATACCTTTTGTTCATTAGAAAGCATCATCGCACTCCGAAGTTTACTAAAATGTCTTCTCATTTTTCAGCCTTTTTAACGTGTTAAAAAATGGTCTACATCGCTTGGCAAATCAGAACATAAAATGCCAAAAGAGCCCACTCGACCTGGCAAACACTGGACATCTTTGAAGATTTGTGGGGACTTTATGTCTAGTACAACTTTTCTCTTCTCCGGAATGACTTTGATCCCCCCTTTGCTAATCAAATACTCGAGGAACTTCCTCAACCCGAGACCAAAAGTGCACTTAGTTGGATTTAGGCATATGTTATGTTCTCGAATAGTTTGAAATTACTCCTCTAGATCATCCATATGATTTCTAACCATAGTAATCTTGACGATCATGTCAGTGACGTATACCTCCATATATATTTCTCTCGATCTGCCTTCGAAACACCTTATTTTTTTATACGTTAATATGTTGCCCCTGCATTAAGTAATCTAAAAAATCTTCTTATAAGCATAAATTAATAACCCGATGTATCATGAATGTTGTCTTTGGGATATCCTCCTTACATAGCGAGATCTAGTTATATCCCAAAATAACATCCAAGAAACTCAAGAGGGTATGTCTCGAAGTAGAAACTATTAACCGATCGATATATGGGAGTGAATAAAAATCCTTTAGGCACACTTTATTCAAATTAATGTAATCAAGCATACCTTCAACTTCCTATTTTCTTTCGAGCCAACACATAATTAGCTAATCACTCTGGATAATCAATCTCAAAGATGACATAAGCATCCATGAATTTAGAGATTTCATAAATACATAATCTTACGCCTTTTGGGGTAAATATTAGCCTCTTCCGCCAAAAAAAGCTTTCTTCGGGGTCATTGACGGTTAAGCGATACACCACCATGATTCGTGAATACCCAACATATCGCTAGGAACCAAGCATAAATATCAACATACATCTAAAGCAGCTCAATTAAGCCCATCTGAAGTGGTTCACCCAATCGGCCTGCCTCAATCTTAACGATCATATCCGGGTTTCTCCGTATCACCTCAATATCCTTAGTCTCCTTCATCAGCAGGTTAAGGGGTTCGGTGGCGTCTTTGGTAAATGGTTCCACTTCAATCTTCATCGACTGTTTTTGGTTACTAACCATGATCGAAAACAATGAGATAGTATGACGGTAACACCTTCGAGCAATATCCAAATCTCCATTAACCTATCCCATGCTGTGTGCATGGGAAATTGGATTTAAAGTGTGGAATTAAAGTGATCGCATGTAGTGCAGTTAAAGCGATTCGGCTTAATATTACATTATAAGAATAGTCTACTTGCACCATAAAAAAATTAATGTTAATTTGTACCTGTTGAGGAGCTATGTCGAAAACACTCGATAACTCAATGGTGCCGATCACATGAACAAGAACATTGTTGAACCCATACAGTGGTGACTCCAGCCCGATTTCCATCTTCTACCCTTCTAAATCCATCATCTGATAGGCATGGCTATAGAGAATATCCATTGAAGAGCCATTGTCTATCCTGATCCTCCTTATATTGACCAGTCCCACTAGCGTCATAATAACTAATGCTCCTTCATGCGGCTCCACCATGTGCGGGGTATAATCTTCCTCGGAGAAGGAAATCTTGTTTGGATAAAACTTTTCCCCTTTCACTGGCTGATCAGATACTTCTAGAATATAATATGTGGCATTCCTCCGTTTCTTTCCTATTAATTTGCTGACCGAACACTTGATATCACGTTGACAACCCAATGGGGATGCACATATGATCGGGTTCCCAACCTAATTGCATATTTTGACCAACATCCTGTTGTGGTGTTGGCCTCTCCCTCCCAGCCATATAATGTATCAACTTTTCGTTCTGAACATTATTCTCAATTAAATCATTCAACTTCCAACACGCCTCGATCAAATGGCCTCTACTATGATGATACTGGAAAAATAAGTTCTTATCCACCTTCGGCTTACGATCACCCCCTAGACATGGCTTAAAAAAAGGTTTTTTGAGAAGGGTGTAAACCTTATTATCATCTTGCTGTCGAAATGGGGGTTTGTTGCTTCTTGTTGGACCATTGTTCGTCTCTTTCCTCACCTGTGTCTTCGGCCTAGTATCCTAATCCTGATCTTGAAGTCTATCAACCAACCAAAATTGTGGCTTCAGACTCCCTATTACCTCGTCGTCTTGTGTCAGAATGGCGCCCCAAATTGGTCCTTGAATCCCGGACAAAAGCGTCACGATGCATCATCTTCATTCATATTCTATAAGTAGAATTATAAACATAATTTGTTTATTACACAATGGTTCTGTAACATTTCCCAAGGTCTACAACCTTTATCTTAATACATACCTTTAATAATTCACAAGGTTTACATCATTAATTTACGTCAGTTATCATAATAGATAAATGTCCATATAAAAATAATCTCCATCTTTTCCTTTGCCTTTGTCCTTCTTTGAACATTCGGGTTAAACTGAAATATATGCATGATATAGCAAGGGTAAGCAACTACTTTGCTCAGCAAGTTTAAATACAATAAAGATATATCATGATTGAAAGAAAGAATAAGCTTTCAAGTTTTCAACAATATAATGATTGTGAAAGAGCATGAATCAAATTTCAATACATAGATGATTGAATTAATAACGCTAAGTGGTCAACAACGACCATGAACAAATACTTTGATAATGAAGGTGATCAGCCTTTCATACCTGATAAACATATGCAATGTGCACTAAATGCGAATCAATAATCATAGATGTGGAATAATTGTCAATAATTAAACCACTAGCATTCTGGAAAATTATTAACTCGAGTTTGAGTTAGAAAACTTGCCTGTACATTTGATTACCGCTAAACAATCTAATTTATTCTCTTAAAAAAGACCTATCATTATTGAGATTGATCCTCCAATTAACATAATACATTTTATCTCACAATACTATTACTCAAATAATAAATTAGCTAACATTTAGCCACATAATAAAACTTTGAATAATTCTTTAATTTATTAGTAATATTATCATTCTTTAATAATATTACTATCACTTATCCATCATCTTAAACTCTTGTCTAACATTATTAATCCTTTAATAATATTTTAGTCACTTAATATTATTAATCACTTAGTAATATTTAATCAATTAAAAAGTCTTAATCATTGTCTAATATTATTAATCACTTAATAATATTTTATTTACTTCTCAATATCATTTAATAGTATCTTCATCACTTACAAATATTATTAATCCTTTCATAACATTTGATTCACTTAATAATCTTAATCATTTACAAATATTATTAATCCTTTAATCATATTTTAATCCTTCTCTAATATTATTAATCGTTTAATAATATTTTAATTATCTTCTTAATATAAATAATAATGGTCTCACTTATTTTAAGATGTAAATATTTTACATCTTAAAGCTTAAGCCATTTTTATTCCATTTCAGAAGTATCTTTTACCTTTACTCACAAATTCGGAGTTTAAACAGTTAATACATGACTTTTATAGTAAATTTCAATTTACTATAATATTTCTTTAATTTACATAGTTTTATATCATTTTGTCCGTTTGTGAGTCAACACTGACTGTTGCCTCATTTATAAATATTTTATTTCACTAGCACATTCGCTTTATTTTCCATTTTACGATTATTCATATTTTTTTCTTTATATATATATATTCCGTTGTGTAAATCTCAGCTCAAAAACCTCATTTTGAGCTCTGAAAATCTCAAAATATCATTTTTATGATTAATACAATTTTTTAAAGGTTTTACATTCTTCGTTGCACCACAAAATAATTTTATAGGCAACTATAGTTTTTATTTTACTTAAATATGTAATTTATATTTATTACATATTTTTATTGCTTTATTTATGCCCGAAAGGAAGTTTCTCGGCATTAAATATCACTTATAGTCAAATCTAGCCCCGTAGGACTTTATTAGATTTATTATGACTTATTATTTTGCCGGAATACGATTCGGAACATCGAACGTCAAAGTCGCTCGACGCGCCGACGCTCGGCATTCGCTTAAATTTTAGTTCTGACATGCATGTTCGCTCATTTATAATTTTCAAATCCTAAGTCATACAACAGCGAAATTTTGTGCATGTTATAGATCTTATGTCATAGTATTTTAGAAAAATTCCACATCGCGAAAATGGATAACGGAAGCTCATCAAAACAAAGGTCATAAAAGAACGTCAATCGTTGATCGCACTAACGCAGCGTAGCCCGGTCTTGTGCCTTTCGTAAGATTTCTTCTTTCTTCTTTCCTCTGCTTATCAAGCGCCTCTTGAGGCGGTGGCGACCACTGCGATTTCTCTCACGCATTACTCGTAACTCCGATTAATCTAATTTTTGGATATGTTTTACATGGCATACCAAAGTATATTTAAAAAATATCACCCAGTAATTTCGGACCTCTTAGGCAGCCCAAAACAATTTTCATCTTTTTTTCAGATTTAACCTCTTTCGCTAGAACAGTCATAACTTTTTCGTTTTATAACATTTTTAGGCGATTCTTGAGCCCACGCGAAGATAACTTCCGGGACTACAACTCTTCCCTACTGACTTTTTTCCAGATTCTGAACATATCAGCCCAGAAATTCGTGCAAAGGGACTGAACCGAAATGAGTTTTTCAGTTTTGACTTGGCTACTTTAAAATAACATAACTCTTTGCTCCGAAGTTGGAATTAGTTCGTTCCAGAGTCTATAGAAAACTAATTCAGTGTACTATATATACCAAAAGCTCAGAATTTTCTGGAACATCTAACTAACCCCGGATTTTCTTTTTATGGTCAACAATATACTAATTTTTCTAAGTTTTAAAAATTGTTTTCTTTTCTTTTTTTGGATCAAACTTTTAACACACAAAATAGTTAGATCTAAGTATAACACATCATTTAACAAGTAGATCTATAGTTTTAAGATCCAATATCATAAGCTCATCACACACAACCAAAATAAATTACATAACTAAGTTACTAGGGTTTAGTTTTTTATACCTAACTCTTGACTCTTCCTTCTTGTTTCAAATTATGAGATGAACTTGGAATGCTTAAGGCTCAATTCATCCACTCTCTTTCCCTTAAGAGGCTGCCGACCTCCCTCTCTCTCTCTCTCTATCTTTTCTATTTTTCTTCTTTCTTTTTCTCTAGCTTTTGTGGAAGTTTAGCAACAAATGAAGTAAAACTCATTTTACCAAAAAGAAAGGGTATTTGTATATGGGTAAAACATGTGTAGATTTATAACTTGTATATATATATAATATCTCCCAATATCTTCATCTTCTCTCTCTTGTTGTGTGCAAATCTCGGCAAATATGGTGGCTTGAACTTTGGGGTGACACTTGGCTTGGAGTGTGAGAGTAAACTTGGAATTTTTTTTGCCCCACATGCTTATTACTCCTTCTTTCTCTCCCCCCCCCCTCCCCCTCCCCCTCCCCCCTCCCCCCTTTTCTCTTATCTTAATTGCTTTCTCTCTCATATCTCATATGTATTTTGCTAAATTAAATAATTAATTCAATTATTCTTTTAATGCTTTTGTTGAGTAATTTAATTACCCAACCTTAATAACTTAATTTAATCAAATAAGTTACTACATAAATCTCCTTAATTTATTTTACTTTCTTGGAATCATTTAATTTATATATCTCATCTTTGATACATAAATTATATAAAACATAACATAACTTACTTAAATTACATATTTATTTTATAATTACAAAAATAAATATGTTACATATAATTTTTTATGCAAGTACAATTATTTACATACCCAAGATATTATAATATAAATCCTTACCTCATTAACATAAATTCAATTAAGAATTTATTTACTTCCTTAAGATATTACGATAAATATAATATCTTCTCTTTATTAAATTAATTTCATATAAGAATTTATTCTAATACTCTTGGATAAAGTATATATAAATATTATATGCTTAACAGCCTCTTTTGCCTCATTACACCAATTGTTCCCAACAATTTTATTTTCCCAAGTAAAAAATATATATATTTAATATATATTTATTAACTCCTAATTACAAGTTACACCAAACATACACACATCACATATAGAAAATAACTAATAATTTTATTTTCTCACATTATAAGCATTTATATCAATTTATTTACATATAGCAAATATAATTTTATATATTTACCATATTACATAAACATACATATTCTTCATAAATTATAAAATGATTTATATACTCATATATTAGACTAGACATTTAACTTAATGTCTATTAACCCTCTTAATACAGTTTGTTACATTCAATAAACCTTTTTCATATGGCTTTGCCATATATATTATTGCATCTTTCAATTATTAAATCATATAGATTTTTCTTAAATTTTTTAAATAAATCATCTATTTCCACTCTAGGGTTTAAACCTTAACCCTTAATTTAATCATTTAAAATTTTCTAAATTTTTGGGTTGTCACAGGTGGCTATAAATTTCTCCACCCTATCGTAGGCCTCTGATAATCTTTTGGGGAATTAAACATGTTATTCCTAGACCTGGCAAAATATGGTTATGGGTTGGTTTTGGTTTTCAAAATATGGTTAACCAACCATTTAAGAACTAAAACCATATTAACCATTTTTAATATGAATAATATGGGTTGGAACCATATGGTTATGGTTAAAAACCATATTAACCATTTTAAGATGTTTTGACTTTTAAACAAAAATTTTAAAAAATAAAATTAATATATACTATAGATAGAGAGACGGATATAAGGGGTGAAATTTAGGCTTCTTAAGTAATGATATGAGATATACATAATCACGTAATATTATCTTTTTTGGGTGAGGGTGGGGGTGGGGGTGGGGGTGAGGGGTGTATACATAATCACATAATATTATTTTTTTGAGAGGTGGGAGTGGGGTGGGATGGGGTGGGGTGGGGTGGGGATAAAGGGTGTATACATTTATATGTATACATAATATTATTTTTTGGGTAAGGGTGGGTGTGGGGTGGGTGGGGGTGGGGTGGAGTGGGGGTAAGGGGTGTATACATAATCACATAATATATTTTTTGGTGGGGGTGGGGTGGGGGTAAGGAGTGTATATATAATCACATACTATATTTTTTGGTGGGGATGGGTGGGTGGGTGGGTGGGGTAGGGGTAAAGGGTGTATACATAATCACATAATATTATTTTGGTGGGGGCGTGAGGCGGGCGGGGGGTGGGGTGGGGTGGGGTGTGATAGGTGGGTGGGGTGGGGTAAGGGGTGTATACATAATCACATAATATTTTTTTTTGGTGGGGGCGGGGTGGGGTAGGGGTAGGGGTGGGGGGTAAAGGGTGTATCATAATCACAAAATATTTTTTTGGTGGGGTGGGTGGGGTGGGTGTGGGGTGAGGGTGGGGGTGGGTGGGGTAGGGGTGGGGTAAGGGGTGTATACATAATCACATAATATTTTTTTTTTGGTGGGGTGGGGTGGGTGGGGTAGATGGTGGGGGTGGGGGTGGGGGGTGGGGTGGGAGTAGGGGTGGGGTAAGGGGTGTATCATAATCACATAATATTTTTTTGGTAGGTGGGGTGGGTGGGGTGGAGGTGGGGTAGGGGTGGGTTTGTGGGGTAGGGGGTGGGGGTAAGGGGTGTATACATAATCACATAATATTTTTTTTAGTGTGGTGGGTTGGGGTGGGGTGGGGTGGGAGTGGGTGGGGTAGGGGGTAAGGGTGGGGGTAAGGGTGTATACATAATCACAGAATATTTTTTTTGGTGGGGGTGGGTGTTTGAGCTTCTTGAATATGTAAATATGGGTGGAAAGAAATTTTAATTTGGATTTGGAATAAAATATGGGTCGAAAAATGGTTAATCGGGTTGGAACTATATTTCATTTTAAAAATATGGTTCCAAATTTTAACCAACCCAAATAAATAAATATAGTTAACCAACCCATTTAGTTCCAGTTAATATGAGTTGACCCGACAGTTAACCAACTATATTGCCAGGTCTAGTTATTCCTCATCAACTTTTGCGAACGTTCCACATCTAACCTAGTGGAAAAGAATTCGAGCGACTACGACATTGAGATCTGTCATTGTACCGGTTGCCTCCCTAAATCTCTTCACATATTGGCTCGATCAAATTCTCATTTGAATGTTGCTTTATGTGAATGAAAGAAGTCATCAACTTTCCTCTTCTTCTATTACTATCAGAATAGATCATGAAATTTGTCGCAGAGCTTCTTCTAAGACCCAATAGAATTAGGTGGTAGCGATGTCATCTATAAGCGAGCCCCATTCTTTAATATAGTAACAAACATCTGGCACTGAGCGACATCTGAATGTTCATAATAACGTGATAGACATATAATTAATACATTTTAATATTTTCATATTTATTATTTTACATGCTTATTTTATTTAACTAATACATTTTATTTTGTTTTTTTAGAAAATAACATTTATTTTTTTGGGGAGCAAATAAAGTATTTATATCCAACTTTTATAGATGGAAAAAGACTCTTGGAGGATTACCATATAGAGATTGAAGTCAAGAAGGAAAGAAGAGGAAAAAAGAAATAAAAGTGTCCAAGTTCAATGAATCTAAATTAGGGCACAAATTTAGTTTCCTTATAAATAGGTCTCTTATTTTTAGGGAGGAGGAGTATTATGAGGTATTGTATTAGTTTAGGTTAGGAGTAGGAGTAGATTAAATTACTTCTTCATTATATGTTCGTTGAATGATCGTTAATTAAAGTGAGTTTTCTTTTTTATTTTTAATCTTCTTCTTTTCTTTATTTTATTTTAGTTAATTTAATTATTTTTTATGTCTAGCTAATTTCTTTAATCTAGGATGAAGATGAAATTAAATCATTATTCTTAATAATATTTTTCATCTCTTCTATTATTTATGCTTTTATGTTTAATTAATTTCACCTTCATGTTTCGTTATTGAAATACCTTCGTTTTATAGTTCTTATGTGATTTTAAAATAATTAAGAGTTTTGATAGATTATTGTTAAGATAGATTTTTCATAATCCATGCTTGCTCAAAGAAGTTTTGATAGGTTATAATTAATTAATAAAGATGACGCCCTTTTTTCTATAAATATCATTTTTGAATATGATATGGAATGAATTTGATATAATGTTATAGTTGTGGGTAATATTTATAAATTTTTTTGCAAAATGGAATGAATTTGATATAATGTTGTTATTTATAATATTAATTAGTTGTTATATAATATTCGATTGGCAGGGGAATATTCGTTTTAACGAGGGAATATTAAATACAATGGCACAATCATTAGTGGACCCTAGCGGAATTATTGTCGGATTGAGAAAGCGACAAAAAATACTTTATGAAAATAACGGCGGAAGTTTTTACAGATTAGCTTTGTTGAAACACCGGTGTTAAAAAATGCGATGTCTGGCGTAGTTGCGTAGTAGTACACGGTATTGATTATTGATGCTTATGTGATAAGTCACTCGGTTTTGTTTTATTGGTATTATTAATGTAATAAAAGCAGAAAAGCTTTTTATATAAAAGCAGAATACTTTTATAAAGTTATTACGTTTTTATTAGGCTAATAGTAAAATCTTTTTATATAAAAGCAGAATACTTTTATAAAGTTATACATTTTATTAGATAATAATTAGAATATATTATATTTTATTATGCATAGTGTTTTGCATAATTACTGCATAGTGTTTGCATAGTAAAATCTTTTATAAAGTTATTCGTTTTATTAGATTATAAATAGAATATATTATATTTTATTTAAAAGATTTTGCTTTAAATATGGACCGTCAGATTAAAGTAAATCAATCTGGAGTTCATGAGTTAATTCTTATCTGATCCATTTTTCTATAAATAGAAGCTCATTCCTTCATTATTTCTTACGAATTCTTTGAAACTCTAGAGAGAGAAATTATAGAGAAAGCTATAGAAAAGTATTACGCTCCTTCCTACTCTTATATTCAGTTTCTTTTTTACGGTAGGGATATTATTTGTTGTACTCGTAAAGGGGTATTATTTCTTTTGTATTCATGAAGAGAACTTACATTATTCCATTCTTTATTATTATTTCTTTGGAATAACTTTGGTATCTGTGGACTACCCTATACTTGGTGACATTCTTCTATTATTCAGTCTTTTTATTATTATGTTGGAATATATCACATGCATGCGTTTCTGTGGGACTGGTTCCATCTTTATTATTATTACATTTGGAATATCACATGCATGCGTTTCTGGTGGGACACAGATTCCATCTTTATTATTATTACATTGGAATATATCATGCATGCGTGCGTTTGTGGGATTTGATTCTGTCTTTATTATTACATTGGAACATCACATCGGTGCAATTTACTTTGACACGTTCCGTTATTATTATTAATCATTGGAATAACACATACATCGAAATCTGCATGCATGGTGATTTCTTTTGTTATTCCATTCGTTATTATACTCGGTTGGTTAAAGTTTTGACTTCTATACTCCATGAAATTAGTGGAATATCCTTGATATTTGCGCTTCATCGATATCTTTTCATGGAAATATTCTTACGAGCATTCTTGAATTTTACTCTCTAAAAATAAATATCATGTTGACAATTTGGGCGTTATTAGTTCTGGATAAATTAATTCTTGAACTTGTTTTATTGAATTCTTATATCATTGTCATCATCCTCATATTTTTATATTATGTTGAAAGTCATACGTGGCTTTTGTAGTGCATAGATGGACTTGGTATGATTATGACGAGGATTATTCGGTATAATCATGGCCGTAGTAATGTTACAAATGATGTGGAAAAAGTCCTCGTTGGCCGTAGTGCATTGATGGGCGAGTTGTTGGCATGATCATGACCATTAATGAATACACAAATATTCTTGGCCCGTAGTGCATGGATAATTTGTGGTCGTGATACTAAAGAATATCCTTGGTAGTAGTGCGGGGGTGATTCGATGATGTGGATTATTTATTAAAAGTTGAGTCGGTGATAAAAAGTCATGAAAAACCTTTTAAATCATAGAAGATAGTAGATTTTATTCTCTACTTGACTCTTAATGGATTTGCTTGTTCATTATGATTAAACTTGATGTTTGTTATATTTTATCGGTTTAATCTTTGTTGAAGGCTAATGATAATTTATTACGCATTATCTTAGTCATAATATTTCTTCTTGGGCTAGTTGAGCTCACCCTTTCTTTTCTTTCTTTATTCTCTTGAGGAAATGAGAATATAAATTTGGGACGAGTCGGGGAGCGGAGTGATGGACGAGATGATAGTTTAGTAGTCCTCCTTTATTACATTAAATAGTGTGACAATAAATGTAATGAGGACTTATTACGAGAGTGGATATTTATCAGAAGACAATATTTGTATTAAAACTCACATGACTCTCTTGTTGTATATTAAAGATTGTATTTGTATTTTGTACCATGTATTTGGCGACTCGAGAATAGGTGATGTATACCTATTTTGGGGGCGTCACGGTTAGTATCAAAGCTTAGGGATATGATCACTGGCTAAGATGTGAGAATAGAACTAGGAGGAGAGGCGGGGAATTCCTTAGCTAGTATGACCTACTAAGTTTTTTTGGTATTTAATTGGTCGGTCGAGAATATAGGGATAATATGTTACATGTCAATTAACCTTTTGTTTTGTGGCGATGTCTGAAAATGACATCAGAGAATGTTGAGAATATGATGGAGCACGAGCGGCCGTTGATTCACCACATATCGATAATCGAGGATAATGTGCATCGAGGAAGGCGACAATCCTCATCATGACAACAACCTTGACCAAATGATGAATGATGGAATGTCGAGGAGGCTTTATCGATTCATGCAACAATGATGAGGCGAGGCGGCTCTGTCCAAAATATAGGTGGAAACACTTGGAAACTCTCGGACGATCACCATTAAGCAGTTCAAGGAGTTGGGACCACGGAGTTTATTGGAGAGCCAAAACCACTTAAAGGCGGAAGCATGGATAAAGCGAGATCACCAAGATATTTGATGTCTTGGGATGCTCAGGAGGAGCAAAAGGTTCCCTTTGCCGCCTTTTATGTTGCGAGGAGAGGCGATTCTTGGTGGGAATCGGTAAAAGCGTACTCGACTTGCCTTGCCTTTGAAAATGTCTTGGGAGAAGTTCAAGAACTATTCAACGACAAGTACTTTCCGAAAGTATTCGTCACATGAAAGAGGTGGAGTTCATCAAGTTGGAGAAGAATAATATGGCAGGTGTCGCGATATGAAGCTAAGTTTGCGAGTTGTCTCGGTTTGCGTCCCACTTGGTGGATAATGAAGAGAGAATGGCGGATGTTTTAAGAGGTTTGAAAGCGGAGATATCATTAACATCTTATTTCTCATAAAGCTGTGTTTGTATTCGGATGTTGTAAATAGGGCTCGATTAGTGGAGTAGCGATAATGAGTCAATATGACAAAAAAGAAGCGGTAAAGCAAAATGATAATACCGGTGAGAAGCGGTCGTGAAGCGGTGACAACAAGCGTGGAGGAATCAACGGGCGAAATGGTAACCGCCCGGTGGTAATCGGGGCCAAAACAATAAGAATGGACATTTCAAGAAGAGGAGATTCAATAATGATGGAAAGGCGTCGGCACTGATGCACCCGTTGTTAAGGAAGGAGAAGCGACCACTATCGTATGCTTCAAATGCGGAGGGGAGGACACATCGGTCAAAGCTGCTGCGATGCCAGTCAAAGCATGTTATAATTGTGGAAGAAGGTCACTTAGCCCGATTTTGTCGTTCACCGAAAACAAGTTAAGCTAGGATGGAGGCACCAAAGGCCGTAGTCGAGAAAAGTCAAAAGCCGTGTAGTCTGAGGGAGGCGTTTGTTGTGACCTCGAGAAAAGCGAGACGAATGAGGTCATCACGGGTAAGCTTATCATAAACTCTAGTGAAGTCTATACTTTATTTGATCTGGGTTCTACCCATTCTTTTATTTCTCTACTTACTTGCGCTCAGCGATTAAATTTGACTCAGGAGAAATTAGACTTTGACTTATCTGTGGAAACTCCATTGGGAGAAACCTTCATTACATCCTTTGTTTATAAGTCTTGTTTGGTTCAAATCGGTACCCTCACATTACTGTCGATCTTATTTCATTGAAAATACTTGCATTTGGCGTGATTCTAGGGATTGATTGGTTAACTACTCATCATGCTAAAATTGATTGTTTTTTCGTAAGGTTGTTAGCTTTCATATTCTAATCAACCTATTATGTGAATTCAAGCGACCAAACCATTAAAATCAATCACGGTCATCTCAAGCCATAAAGCTATTCGTTTATTGAAAAGCGGATGTCAAGCTTTCTTAGCTCGTCGCGGATCTAAACAAAAATCGTCGATTTTGAATGATATTTCTATTGTTAATAAATTTCTGACGTATTCCACTGAAGAACTTCTGGCCTACCCCAGGCGTGAAATTGAATTTTGTATCGACCTTGAACCGGTACAAAACCCATTTCAAAGCCCCATATCGAATGGCTCTATTGAACTTGAGGAGTTAAAGACCCAGCTGCGAGGAATTGTTAGACATTGGCTTTATTCGTCTAGTACTTCTCCTTGGGGTGCTCTCATTCTATTCGTGAAAAGAAAGATGGGAGTATCGACTTTGTATTGATTATCGGGAGTTGAATCATGTCACCATCAAAAATAGGTACCCATTGCCGCGTATTGATGACTGTTTGACCCGGTTGCAAGGAGGCAAATTCTTTTCAAAGATTGATCTTCGTTAGGATATCACCGATTGAAGATTAGAAGCAGATGACATTCAAAAGGCGACTTTCGAACTTCGATGCGGGCATTATGAATTCCTAGTCGTATCCTTTGGATTGACTAATGCTCCTCTTTGCCTTCATGGATATGATGAGCCAAAGTATTGAGGAATATTTGGATCACTTTGTGGTCGTCTTTATTGATGACATCCTTATTTATTCAAAAGCCGTGAAGATCATGAAAGCAACACTTGAGGTGACACTCCAAAAGCCGTGAATACAAGCTTTATGCGAGTTGAAGAAATGTGAGTTACGGCTTGAGGAAGTAGCATTCCTTGGGCACGTAGTATCAAGTCATGGAATATCATTTGATTGACAAAGATTGAAGCAATTCAAAAGTGGGAGCAACCTAAATCGATTAATAGCAAAGAAATCGTAGCTTTCTCGGCTTATTTGGTTATTATCGGAGATTCGTGGAAGGATTTTCTCGAATAGCTACTCCATTAACTTCGGTGACTCGGAAAGATACAAAGTTCGGTTGGAGCGAAGAATGTGAGAAGAGTTTTCAAGAACTTCGAGAGGAGACTCATTTATTTTGTTACGACAATACCATCGGCTCGGAGGATTTGTCATCTCTGAGTGATGCTTGGGTAAAGGGTTGGGATGTGTTCTCATGCGACATGGGAAAGTCATAGCCTATGCCTCAAGACAACTCAAAGAATATGAGAGGAATTATCCTACTCATTATCTAGAGTTAGCAGTTGTTGCCTTCGCACTTAAAATTTGGAGGCATTACTTGTATGGGGAGAAGGTGGAGATCTTTACGGATCATAAAAGCCTCAAATATTTCTTCACTCAAAAGGAACTCGACATGCGACAACGGCGTTGGCTTGGCTATTGAAAGATTATGATCATACCATCGATACCATCTGGAAAAGCGAGCGTGGTAGTGGCGCATTGAGTAGAAGATCATATCTGCAATCTGAGTGCGATATTATTGTCAACATAAAGGCCCATTTTGTGTGACTTGCAAAGGATGGAGATAGAGTTAAAGACTCGAGGGACCCATGTGATGATGGCGAATATCTGAGTAGAGCCGACTTTAATTGATAAAGTTAAATTTTTTGCTCGAGCTCTGGACACGGAGGTGATCGTATGAGGAAGAAAGTGCAAGAAGGTGCTTATCTTAGGAAGCAAGAATCGATGAAGAAGGAATACTTGAGTCGACTCCGGACTTTGTGTTCTAACGACCACGATTTAAAGTATAAAATCATGATGGGGCGCACAACACACCGTTTGCAATCCATCACAGGAGTACCAAAATGTATCGTGATATTCGTCATACATTTTGGTGGAGCGATATGAAGAGAGAGATAGCATTTGTTTATCTCGAGGTGTCTAACTTGTCAACGAGTTAAAGCGGAGCATCAAGTACCAAAAGGTCCATTGCAACCACTTGAAATTCTAGAATGGAAGTGGGAGCACATTACCATGGATTTCGATTTACGGTCTTCTAAGGTTTCTCAAGGTATAGATGCGATTTGGGTCATTGTTGATAGATTGACCAAATCGCTCATTTTCTTCTGGAATCTGAGAAACTTATACACTTGAGCGTCTTTGCTCGTATGTACATAAGCGAGATTGTAAGATTGCATGGTATGCCGGTATCCATAGTTTACGATCGAGACCCAAGATTCACTTCACGATTTTGGGTTAGTTTGCAAAAAGCTATGAGCGCGATTTTCTGATTTGCTTCGGCATATCATCCTCGAGACAGACGAGACGATCGGAGAGGACTATTCAAACTCTTGAAGATCTATTAAGACTACTGTGTCCTTGATTTTGAGGAAGTTGGGATAAGTTCTTACCATTGGTGGAGTTTTCCTCTGACAACAGTTATCAAACAAGTATTGGCATGGCTCCATTTGAGGCGTTGTATGGAAGAAAGTGTCGTTCTCGGTATCTTTGGGATGAGGTGGGTGAAAGCAGCGTTGTTGGGGCCGGAGTTGATGTACGTATGACTACGGAAAAGATTCAAGCGATCCGTGACGTATAAAAACCTCCACAAGATCGACAAAAGAGTTATCTTGATCTTCATCGAAAGGGCGTGGAATTCGATATAGGAGATCATGTGTTGTTACGTGTTGCTCCATGGAAAGGAATTTACGAGATTTGGAAGAGAGGAAAGCTCGATCCTCGATTCATTGGCCCATTTTAATCCTCGATCGAGTAGGAGCGTGGCTATAGACTAACTTTACTGCCAAGTATGTCTCGTGTTCATAACGTTTTTCACATATCCATATTACGTAAATATGTGAAAGACCGAACCACATTATTGAGTTAGAGCCGGACGAAATAGCGGAAGATTTGGCGTATGAAGAGGTTCTGTTCAAATCTTGGATAAGAAGGAACATATTCTACGCTCGAGGTTATACCTCAAGTCGAAAGTTTTGTGGAGAAACCACGATGTTGAGGAAATGACTTGGGAGTTAGAATGAAATGAAATCAAGGTATCCTTACCTCTTGACATACCAGTCGTACCCTAATTTTGAGGGCAAAATTTCATAAGAAGGGAGGTTGTAAGACCCTGACTTTTATGAATAAAGATGAATTTTCTATAAATATCATTTTTGAATATTATGGAATGAATTTGATATAATGTTATAGTTGTGGGTAATATTTATAAATTTTGCAAAATCACGCAAGTTGTTATATAATATTCGATTGGTGGGAATATTCGTTTTAACGGGGAATATTAAATGCAATGACACAATCATTGGTGGACCTAGCGGAATTATTGTCGGATTGAGAAAGCGACAAAAATACTTTATGAAAATAATGGCGGAAGTTTTACTGAATTATCTTGTTGAAACACCGGTGTTAAAAATGCGATGTCTGGCGTAGTTTGCGTAGTAGTACGCGGTATTGATTATTGATGCTTATGTGATAAGTCACTCAGTTTTGTTTTATTGGTATTATTAATGTAATAAAAGCAGAAAAGCTTTTTTATAAAAGCAGAATACTTTTATAAAGTTATTCGTTTTATTAGGCTAATAGTAAAATCTTTTTATATAAAAGCAGAATACTTTTATAAAGTTATACATTTTTATTAGACAATAATTAGAATATATTATATTTTATTTATGCATAGTGTTTGTATAGTGCTGCATAGTGTTTGCATAGTAAAATCTTTTATAAAGTTATTCGTTTTATTAGATTATAAATAGAATATATTATATTTTATTTAAAAGATTTTGCTTTAAATATGGACCATCGATTAAAGTAAATCAATCTCGATAGTTCATGAGTTAGAATTCTTATCACGATCCATTTTTCTATAAATAGAAGCTCATTCCTTCATTATTTCTTACGAATTCTTTGAAACTCTAGAGAGAGAAATTATAGAGAAGCTATAGAAAAGTATTGCTCCTTCCCTACTCTTATATTGAGTTTCTTTTTACGGTGAGGATATTATTTTTGTTGTACTCGTAAGGGGTATTATTTCTTTTGTATTCATGAAGAGAAGAACATTATTCCATTCTTTATTATTACTATTTGGAATAACTTGTATATCTGGACTACCCTATACTTGGTGACATTCTTCTAATATTAAATCTTTTTATTATTACATTTGGAATATCACATCACATGCATGCGTTTTTCTGTGGGACTGGTTCCATCTTTATTATTATTACATTGGAATATTGTATGCATGCGTTTCTGTGGGACTGGTTAAATCTTTTTATTATTACATTGGAACATCACATGCATGCGTTCATGATTGGGATTTATTTGTAATTCTTTATTATTACATTGGAACATCACATGCCGGTCTTATGAATCTGTTCATTATTTATTTCATTGGAATAACTCTATACATATGAATACGCATGCATGGTGATTTTTTTGTTATTCCATTCGTTATTATACTCGGTTGGTTAAAGTTTTGACTTCTATACTCCATGAAATTAGTGGAATATCCTTGATATTTGCGCTTCATCCGATATCTTTTCATGGAAATATTCTTACGAGCATTCTTGAATTTTACTCTACAAAAAAGTATCGTGTTGACAATTTGGGCGTTATTAGTTCTAGATAAATTAATTCTTGAACTTGTTTTATTGAATTCTTATATCATTGTCATCATCCTCGTGTTTTATATTATGTTGAAAGTCAAATACGTGGCACTGTGTGCATAGATGGACTTGGTATGATTATGACCGAGGATTATTCGGTGTAATCATGGTAGTAATGTTACAAATGATGTGGTAAAAGTCCTCGTTGGCGTAGTGCATTGATGGACGAGTTGTTGGCATGATCATGACCATTAATGAATACACAAATATCCTTGGCCGTAGTGCATGGATAATTTGTGGTCGTGATACTAAAGAATATCCTTGGTAGTAGTAGTGCGAGGGGTGATTCGATGATGTGGATTATTTATTAAAAGTTGAGTCTCGTGATAAAAGTCATGAAAAACCTTTTAAATCATAGAAGATAGTAGATTTTATTCTCTACTTGACTCTTTAATGGATTGCTTGTTCATTTATGATTAAACTTGATGTTTGTTATATTTTATCGGTTAAACTTTGTTGAAGGCTAATGATAATTTATTACGCATTATCTTAGTCATAATATTTCTTCTTTGGGCTAGTTGAGCTCACCCTTTCTTTCCTTTGTTCTCTTGAGGAAATGAGAATATAATTTGGGAGTCGGAGTCGGGGAGCGGAGTGATGGAGTCGGATGATAGACAATATTAGTAGTCCTCACTATTACATTAAATAGTGTGATAATAAATGTAATGAGGACTTATTATGCGAGAGAGTGGATATTGTCACAAGAAGGCGATATTTGTATTAAAACTCATGACATCTCTTTTGTTGTATAGTATTAAATTGATTGTATTTGATATTTTGTACCTTGGTGTGTATTTGGCGACTGGGAGAATGAGGTGATGTATACCTATTTTGGGGCGTCCGCTACATCACCAAACAACGAGCTAAAAACTTGCACAATGAACAAACAATGAACACACCAAAAGTTTAACGGCTTAGGCCGCCGACGATAAGTCAGGTGTGAGAATAAGTACATACCAAAAACGTTAGCAATGGATGTCCAGTTGCTGATCTAATGATGAAATTAATAGCAGGAAGTGGTTAACAAACAATGAACATGTACACACCAAAACTTAATAGCATGTCCGTAATTTAATTGTGCAGACGGAGACCTAGTATGTCAATGCACCAAAATATTATGTCAATATGACTTCTCTCCATCTCTTAATTTGTTAATTCCAAATATTATCAGCAAGTCAGCTCTCTCTATATGATATAAGAATTTAGATAACCAAATCTAATTCAATTTTTATTCCTTCCAGAGATTTAATTATATCAAATTAACTCTCTCTTTATTAATTTATAAAATTCATTAAGGAAAAATAAAAAAAGTTGATGTGTAGTAAATGGGTTTGAAGGAGTTTTCCCTTAAAAGAAAGTTGAAACTTTTTTGCAATGATTTGGGGGCAATTGTGACTTTGATGGTCTTCAACAAGCAAGCTAAGGGAAGGTTCATCTATGTAGTAAACGGCTTTGAAGGAAATATGGCTTACAACAGAAGGGGAGCTAAAATGAGGTTCATTTGTGTCGACCGAAAATCAAAGAAGGCAATTCTCCTAGTTCACACTTTAGTTGTACGGACCGGAATATTATAAAAATGTCATGGTTTTTTAATATTTTGGTCTCCTAAAGTGCGGATCCTTGAAGGATAGTTTTGTCACTTTTTGAATCCGCACTTTAATAGTGTGGACATACCCATATTAAAGTGTGGACGGAGATTATTTTCACCCTTAGATTCGGGATTGGACGATCACGATTGTTATAAGAATAATTTTATTTTTATAACTGTGAATAAAAATCGGTCCTATATATATGTAGTCGGGCTATGACGACGGATTTTTGAGCTATGATCACGGTTCACCCGTCACCATAGCCCATAATAGCTATGGCAACGGGTGAAACCATCCCTATAGCCCAAAAAATCATCGTTATAGCCGACTGTATACTACACAGCTGTATAGATACATTTTTTCCATATATATATATATATGGGACATGAGATTTTCTGAATGACTTTCATAGTGAACCAAAGCATAGCTAGCTTTTCAGGGGTGCACCAAAGCAAGATACGTGTAGAAATCCCTTATCGGAATGCAAGGACAAAAAGAGAAACATAAAGAATCTATGCTACCATGAGATGAAGCAAGAACAAATAGTAGCTTGAGAAATTAAAAAGATTTAACTTCTTTCCTTGTGTTTTAAGCATTGTTTATTCCTGCTTTGCAGCTGCTTTTTGGCACTATAAATAAATCTATGTAGCCACAGCTCTTTCGCCATATACTACATCATCCAATATATATATCTTTAGCAAGGTACACGCGACCAAATATTTAAATGGATAGTATTCCAAATTTTGGACAATCCAAATAATTTATTAGGGTGAACGAAAAATTCAGTTGTATTTTGTTATATATATATATATATATATATATATATATATATATAGGGAGAGAGAAGAGGAGAGAGAATAATTAATTAATCATGGCCAGGGAAGTTTCCATAGAAGGACAAGGTTCGGCCACTGACAAGAAGGTCACCTGAGCATAGATGGGGGTGGGATGCGCGGCATTATTCCAGCCACTATTCTTGGCTATCTTGAGAAACAACTCCAGGCAAGTATTACTACTCCTTCAACTACTTAATTTGAACATAGAAAAACAATATTTCGTGATCATTTAAATAAAAAGTAATTCAATTCTTCCGATTTTTCTAAGGGAGGTGGTGAAATGGATATACGCCACAATTTTGGCATTCTATCACACCAACCATCATCACCAACCATATACCATATATATACTTAAAAATTATTTAATTTTATTTCTTCATTCATTCCGTTCCTTGTTTTCGTTACTTCTTTCATTCTATTGATTCAATCCAAACATAACAATCTAAGTTGAATCATACAATTCCGCTGCGTAAAGTTAATTAATTAGTGAGGGAGTTAAATTTATACTAGCTACTATATGCTTAGAGACAGTGGTGAAGCCAAAAATATTTTTCAGTGGGATCAAAATTATTGTTAAGCTATAAATAATTTGGTGGGGATTCAGGGGCAGCGCTCCTGAGCTATTTTTTTTTAATACTTTTGTACTTTTCGGTCACACAAACATATATATACTATATTATAATGACAATATAATAAGTAATAATATATAGTATATATACACTATATAAACTCATAATAAACTTTTTGAATCACAATTGTTCATAAGTAAGTAATTCATTATTTATTTTTAAAATAATATAAATTAAATTATTATTTAGTTTAAAATATTATAGAGAGATATACATATATTGAGAGGATATGAGTCATGTGATTAAAATTTGATTGACAGTTATAAAATTTTAATTTGACCCCGTATAATAGAAAATTTATAAAATTTTAGTGAGGTCAATTTATATATAAAAATTAAATTTTTTAAAATTTACGGTACATTATAAGGTTTTTTTTTTTTCCAATAAGGTTAATTGACCCCGACCACAACCTTGTATGTGGTTTCGCCCCTGCTTAGAGAAGTGATCAGGTTTTCTCTTCATTTAAGTTATACATGAAACGGTACGTATGTACGTGCAGATTTTGGATGGAGACGATGCAAGAATTGCAGATTATTTCGACGTAATCGCAGGGACGAGTACAGGAGCAATCATAACAGCCATGCTTACTACAGACGCCAATGAAGAGAATGAGGAAAAAGAAGTATCACAATTAAAGAATTCTATTCGCAAACGTAGACCTCTAAAGGCAGAGAGGTTCGTTTCCGAGTATGCCAAGATGGGGCCTAAAATATTCTCAGAAGCTCCGGTAGGTGATCAGAATCAGAAGTTGAAAAAAATACTTGAAGGTACGTTTGACTCACTTTTTAGGGCTTTAAGCTTAATATTAAATAATAATCAGCCTTCCCAGTCTGAAATCGATAAAATGTCAAGTTCAGCTGCTGATTTCCTCTTGGCTAGAACAGAAAAATCCTGGGATTGGTTTATTAGTACTGCTTTGGATATTGATAGAAGTGTCAATGCGATTTCTGCTGGTTACAACAAAATTAGCACAGCTGTGTGGAATAGCCTACCCTTCGGTACTTATAGAGCTTCTCCTCCTCCAGTCTTGCTAGACCAGAGAGTTGTTGATCTTATCAAAGCCATGAAATCAATTTGGGCTACTTTAGTAATCAAAGTTTATGGTAACCTCTTCACCTCTTGGTATGATAGCCAAAATATACGCAACCAAGCTCGCCAATTCTTCCACAATATTCAGTTGGCAGAAACCAAAACCCATGTCGTTATCCCTTGTTATGACATTACCAACAGACAGCCAACCGTTTTTACCAACGTAAAGGTATGTGCGTTAATGTCTTTCTCCATCTCTACATCTATTTTTACATCTATTTTTATATTTGGGATTTGATTAGAAAGAAATTGTCACACAACTATAGTATTAGTAATTTCTATAACTTTTTGTTGTATTGGTTATAGTAAATATTGTATTTGTGATGGCTCATAAACAAAACACTAGAGTTAAAAATGCAACTTTTGTTGTAGCCAATTAATTCAACATAAAACTTGAGAACTTACCAATGGTATTGTGATGTGACCGTCTATGTGATATATATATATATATATATATATATATATATATATATAATTTGCTTTGCATGTGTGTCCGTACATGCATGCATGTTTCATGCATTGCATTAATTGAGTTCAGGCAAATGATGAAGAAGAAGACTCTAAAGTGGAGTTAGCAGATGTAGTGAGCTTCTCAGCTTCTGCTACAGTGTACTTCAATCCCCAACATACATGTTTTGTTATATGTATCCAAATCACACCTAAAACACTGTATTATTTAAAAATTTCAGTTCCATAAAATATTAAACTTTTTTTTTAGTTGTTTAAAAAAAACAAAAAAAAAGGTCCGTATTACATATATATATATATATATATATATATATATATATTTACATATATATATATGTGTTAGGAAATTGACGTTTATGCTAAAATTAAATATAAAAATAAAGAATAAATTCTTTAATTTTGAAATAAATGCATGCAGACGTTGCTGGCAATACGGGAGGCATCAAAAATATTCCAAAAAGAAAATAAAAGACGTCCGGTGGCCAGCGATTATTTGGTGCTCTCGTTGGGTACGGGCAAAGAGGGTGGGGAGTTCAACGTACACAGGGGAGGCGTCTTCGACTGGTTCGCCTTCTCAATTTTTAAGCGTCGCAATTTAATTGATTTACTCATGGACGCTTCATCCGACATGGTTGAAATCTACACCGCTTTTGTCCTTGATGCCCACAATGATTCTAATCCCAATTATCTCCGCATCCAGATATTTATTTATGGGCTCATAGCAATTTAGCCTCTAAAAGTTCTGCATTTTTTTATAATTGGGCCCGCCCCTTAATCATGTACCAATTCTCTCGATTTAGATCAACAAGTATTGTTAAGTAAGTACAATGGACCCAAATTAGTAATTCGGTAGGCACAACTCTTTCCGGTAAAAATTAGGCCGGAGTTTCGGGTTTGAGATTGTATCGATAACTTTACAGTACTTGGGGGTCCATATCGAGAGGATTGGTACTTGAGGGACTCAATTATAAAACAGGTTGACTTTTGAGTGACTAAAGTGTTATTAGCCTTTTATTTATTTCTTTACTTATTTAATTAATTATATCCATCCACAAAATTTTCAATTAGTACTAATTAAATGTATATTTGTATGTAAGTAGCATCCAGAAATTACAGGCGTCAAATTGGATAGTGTAAAAGAGAAAGATATACAGAAATGTGTTGACGCTGGAAAAGAACTTTTAAACAAGTTTTTTACCCTGACCAACGAACAGGATTGCAAATTGAGTTGAAGAACTTGAAGAACGGCTTAGAACCACCTACCAACAAAACAGCGCTTGATGAGTACGTACGTAATAATTCGTTACTATATATATATAGGGAACCCTTCCATAAAGAATGGGGTTCTTTATGGGTCTTATAATATTATGCTTTTTGGATAGTTGATAAAACATTGGAAAATTTGAGATTGAAATAATAAATATCAAAGTAATAACAACAACATCAGAACTTTTATTTTAATATGAGGACCACCATAATCAACGTGTTGTCGGTTTGTTTAACTAAAACGAATTTTAATATTAATATCACGATAAGTGCGAACATGCCAAACTTGTATAAAAAAATAAATAAATAAAAATTCCAAACTAGTAAGAGCCTCTTAGGCAAAAAAAAAAAAAATATTCAAATAGTAAGAGCCTCTTCCCATTTACAAAAAAAAAAAAAAAATCTAAGCCTATGACAACTTACGACATGTAAAAAATCAAATAGTGGCACAAGTTCTTTATTTGCTATTTTTATAACAATATTTGTTATTTTATAAAAACAAATATTTTTATAATAACAAATAAAGAATATAAAATATTTTTATAAAATAGCAAATAAAGAATTATAAAATATTTGTTAATTCTTTATATAACAAATATATGCTATTGTTATATAAAATAGGATATAAAATATCATAAAGAATTAATATTTTAAATTAAAGTGGGAAGAAATTAATATATTTGTTATATAAAGAATTATAAAATATTTTTTTATATCCTATTTTATATCCTATTATAAAATAACAAATATTTTATAATTCTTTATTTGCTATTTTTATAAAAATATTTTATATTCTTTATTTGTTATTATAAAATATTTGTTTTTATAAAATATTTGTTTTATAAAATATTTTATATTCTTTATTTGTTATTATAAAATATTTATTTTTATAAAAATATTTGTTTTATAAAATAACAAATATTGTTATAAAAAAATAGCAAATAAAGAACTTGTGCCACTATTTGATTTTTTATATGTCGTAAGAGGTTGTCTTGCTTAGATTAGATTTTTTTATTTTTTTTTAAGTAGGAAGAGGCTCTTACGGTTTATTATTATTTTTTTTTATTTTTTTTGGCGGAAGAGGCTCTAACTAGTTTTGGAATTTTTTTTTTTTTTTATTTATACGTGTTTGGTATGTCGCACTTATCAGATTATTTAATATTAAAAATTCATTTTAGTTAAACAAATTGACAACATGTTGACTATGGTGGGGTCCTCATATTAAAATAAAAGTTTGATAAACAATTTGTTACTATGTGTATATTTATGTTTCAATCTCAAATTTTCCAATAAGTTTATCAACTCATTCAAAAAAGGGTGTTAGATAAATACCCATATATAACCCTATTATATAATATATATATATATATATATATATATATATATATATATATATATATATATAGTTTCATCCACAAAGAACTGTTGCTTGTGTGTAAACCCCTTTTTGGCTTGTTGTTTTTTTTTATTTTTTGCTCCTACGTGAAAATTACAATAAGCCAAAAAAAGGAGTTTCCCACAAGAACCGCCACTTTCATGAATGGAACCCTATATATATATATATATATATATTTATTTATAGTACTTACTACTCCTGAATTCTAAAATATATATAATAACATACAAATTTTTTTATGATCAATTTCAAAAATTAGAGATATATTTTTATATTTAAACTATAAAGGACATGAAATATTTAACATGAAGTTACTTTTATTTTGATTGATTATTGAATATTATCATACCAATATTAGTACTATATTGTTAACTAATGTTACGAATATATGTCTAGTAAAATACTTTAAAATTTTCTTAAAACTCTTGGTCTTATAAATACTAGTTATCTCTATGGAAGGACCGGAGTGTGTGTGTGTGCGTGCGCGCGTGTATATATATATATATATATATATATATATATATATAAAATTAAATAATTTATATTATGAATGTACTCTTACATATGTTTGTGTTTCTAATTTGCATGCAGGTTTGCTAAGGCACTGTCCAATAATAAGAAGAAATCCTTACTATCTGCGCCAAAGCCAGTAATTTAATTAAGGACGTGGTGCACGTGCTATCAAATAAAAAATCTGAGAAATAAGAGGCTATATATATATATATATATATATATATATATATATATATATTTGACTTCCCTCCTTTAAGTTACTGTGTGAAAATAAGAACCATGCAACCTGCAGCTGGTGATCTGATCTGGAGTAAAATTAAGCAAGTGCCAATTTTGCTCTAGTGTGTGTACATGTATGTGTTTGTGTGGACAAATTAAATTATGAATACATTTCATTGTTGTGGTTTATAATTAATTACAATTTCATTTTTTTTTAATTCCTCTCTCTTCCTCTTTAATTTATTTGTGTAAAGGACAAGACAATAATTCCTGTAAATCAGCTAATAATTTTCAGTAATTCTTGAGCATATAATAAATATATATGGAATTTAATTTAAAACCAAGCGTCATGTTTAGTTACACAACAGTAGATTTCCTTTGCTAACAAGCTTTGGCATAGTTGATATCATCAGGTCTTTGAATAGCAAACATTGTGGTTTCAGTGCTCCTCCTTCCAGGTTGAATAACAAAAAGAAAATGTAAATTTCCTTTTGAACTTGATGTTTGTTGAAAAATATTTTTCCCTTCAAATCAAACTCTCCAAACCCAAACTTCAACAAAGACAATGAACAAACACTATATTCAAAATATGGTTAACAAAAAATCCAAACACCATCCATCCAATCCTTCCAATTACCCACATAAAGAAACTTTTTCTGTTGAAATTTCCCAAATAAATCATTAACTTGCTTACTATGAAAGAAGAATATCACAAATATGCATTTCAAACATTTAAAAATCTTAATTTTCTTTGATGCCCCCAGCTAGTCCTTCGGGGTGGTCCTATGTTGGTCTGCGCAGCTTGCCAAGACATGCACAAAATATACTAAGGCTATTGGTCATCCTCGTGGGACGTTTCTGATGTGGTAGTTAGAATATTTGTATAGAGGGAAATACCATAGAGCATTCAAGTTAGGATTTGCTCCAAATGTGAATAATCTTACCAATACATGATAGGATTCTCTATTTATACAGGTATTTAGGTCTATCACGTGCATGCACTAACCGTACTGTCTTTGACGTAGCGGAAGTGAACAGAAACTGTTATCAATTGTTAAACCGCGCACGATTGCCAACGATAACCCTCTACAACATGTTGATTCTACGAATTCCAAGAAATAGGCAATAAAATTCTAATTCAGAGAATTTTGAAAAATAAGAAAATTTTATTATTCAAAAAAACTACTTCTTCCCATCATAACAAACATTTAAATAACAAAACTCTAAAAGCGGAATCCAAAACGGAAAAGGAAAACTAATAAGAAAAATTACAAAAATAACCAAAAAACAATAAAATATAATTTTGAAGGCCTAAACAATGGAATTTGACCAAAAAACCCATTTCTAATGAAATTAGGCTCCGAAAACACCAAAATCCGACACTCCAAACTTAACAGAAATTACCAAATTGTCACTTGATCAAATCTTTCCATAATCTATCAAATCTTTCCATAAACTGACACGCTTGCTCTTCAACCGCATCGTTCTCCCCAGGGTGGACAGAATTCGCCCTCGAATTGTCATCGTGAGAAGAATCGCATATGTAAGGAATCAAAAGCATGGCATTAAAAACATTCGTTGTACGAATATGACTCGGCAGTCGCAAACGATATGCATTAGCTAGGATTGATCTTCTCAATGATTTCCACTGGCCCAATCTTCTTGGCAGCCAACTTATTATAGTCACCTGCAGAAAATCTATCCTTAGTAAGAACAACCCACACATAATCTCCCACTTCGAACTCAACATGACGCCGTTTCTTATCAGCAGCTTACTTATACTTGCTCGCAGCCTGCAACAGATTGTCACGGACATCCCTGTGAACCTCTTGCAATCCCGTCACAAAGGTTTCTGCCGTCCCATGAACTCGTGTTTTTACGGGTAATGGCAACAAATCAAGTGGTCCCCTAGGAGTAATAGAATACACTACTGCAAAAGGGCTAAATCCAGTACTCATGTTAACTGCATGATTATGGGCAAACTCAGCCTGACATAACTTCAGATCCCAACTCTTCACATGTTCTCCAACCAAACACCTCAGCAAATTGCCTAGAGACTGATTCACCACTTCAGTCTGCCCATCCGTCTGTGGGTGTTAGGCACTACTAAAATTCAGCTGTGTGTTCACCATCTTCCACAAACTACGGCAAAAATGGCTAAGAAACCGAGTATCACTGTCAAACACAATAGACACTGACAAGCCATGCAATCTATAAATCACTCTAAAGAACAATTGAGCAACACGAACAACATATGTGGTCTTCTTATATGGAATAAAGTGCACCATCTTGGAAAAACGATCAACTACCACATAAATAGATTCATTATCTCGTTGTGTACCCGGTAATCCAAACACAAAATCCATACTGATGTCCACTCATGGCTGTGATGGAATTGAAAGAGGCATATATAAGCCTGCATTAGTAGTTGTTCCCCTAGTGACTTGATAAACCCGACTGTGACAACCCCAAAATAGGTCTATTCCATCCAACCCATTCTGAGTCGCCAAATACATGGTACAGAAAACAACTACAACTTTATTACAAAGAATTGTCGTGCAAAATACAACAACATATATATCTTTGTGAGTTTGGATACAAATATATACCAACTGTAAATTCTGGACACCAACTTTGGATAAGACGTCACAATGAATGACTTACATAAAGGTATAGTCAAAGCTGCATTTTAGAAATTAGAATCTTTGGGAAATGCTCAAGGGAAACCTTCGTACATGGGAGGCCATGCTTCTAGGTTATGATAGATATCATATGGCCACAAAATTATCCTTGGTTGACCCAATAGACCCCAAAGAAAAACGAGAAGATTACTATCATATTCTTCCCAATGGTGAGTCTTCTCTTGACATATCATTATCTCCACTGTCTCTAATTGAGTATATAGGTAGTGCTTGTAAATATACTCAGCAAGTGGATGAGTACAACCCTGTCTTATGATGACACGAGGTTGTATGTCATTAGACATCTTGTATGATAGTGGCAAAACACCCTTCCAAGTTAAATTCACCTCACCCTCATCATCTATAGACCACTATTCTATTCCCCTGTTATTCCCCGCTTGTCCCAGCTACACTTTTATTACCTGAAAGGAATTGTGAAGCAAAATGGTGAGCACAACTAGCTCAGTATAGAATATCATGACTAAAGATAAATAAATTATCAATAGCCTTCAACAGTAATAAATCAGAGATTTAGAACATATGGTAGATGATAAAACTTTTCAACCATAGTTGCAGTGGAACGAGCAATCCATTAGAAGAGTCAAATAGACCATAAAATCTATTATCTTCTCCATGTTAAAAGTTCATCAACAATGTTTTATCCCTGTAACATTAATCAATATTTCCTGTCCACAATCACGTGTATAACTCATAATCGTAATTGTAGTTCTAAATTCCTTTCCTCATCCAAGATAAAGTTAATTTTCATCACCTGAAACATCAAAGATCATGGTTATACCAAATCACAGTTCGCTCATAATCATATCGATAAATTCATCTTCGCACTACGGGCCAAAGATATTCATCAACGATTCATCTTTGCACCATGGCCAAAGATATTCAACAACATGTCATCTTTGCACTACGTGCCAAAGATATTCATCGATTAGTCATGTTCATCTAAACACTATTCATCTTCGCACTCTTGGCCAAAGATATTCATCAAAATCATTCATCTTTACTCTACAAAGCCAAAGATATTGATTTATATCATCATTTAGGACCGAGGATGATGAAAAATATTTTAAAGAAAACGAATCCAATTGAAACAAAATAATAAATATTAAGGATTCGTACTTGCCTATTCCATGTCAAAAAATATCTCATAAATAATCATAGTGGGATAAAATTCAAGAATGATCAAAATATGGATACAATCAAAGCTAGTATCCATAATAGATATTTTAGACGAAAAACAAAAATTTAATTTTTACGTGAATAAAGTGTAAAGATTCGTGAATAGTGTCGATATCGTGAATAGTAACTCAGACACCAAAAGATAGAAATTTCAAAAAAACATCATCATGCTTCGTGAATAGTACTCTGAATAGTAACTCGTGAATAGTAACTCATGAATAGTAACTCGTGAATAGTAACCCCAAGCATGAAAAAGTTTCAAATTTGATAAAAGTTCAAAACCAATATTTGGCATAATGATATTGAAGAAATAATATCATTTATGAAGAAAATAATCTCCTTACCTCGTAAAGAATAATACTTGACTAGAATACTAGATATAGTGCTTAAAAGAACTTGCCGAGTAGTAATACTCAAGTACTAAAATACTCACAACAATACGCTCGATATATAGAGAGAGAAAGAGAGAGAAATCTTTAGTTTCTGGTGTGATTTTCAAGTTCAACCTAAGCACCCTATTTATAGGAAAATGCTTAGAACACCAAAGCAGAAAATTTAATAAATTAATAATATATATATTAAATTTTCATGCCAACCTTTGAATCATCCAATTCAGCATGTTTGACAACCCACCAACAATACAAAAAACGTTTTTAAAATATTTTAAACTCCAAAAAATCAATTATTTCGGAACTTCGGAACTTCAATAATTCATAATAAATAACTCTTTTATCAGAAAATTCGAATCTCGCGAGTTTTTATAGGAAATTCATTTCTCTACAACTTTGCAAAAGAAATTTTTTCCAAATTCCAAACAGAAATTGACCGAAATCCATAAACGGGCGATTTTACCGGTTATAATCAAATTTCAGTCAAGAAATGGGTCCACTAACAAGTTTAACATGTTTTAAACAACTTTTGCAACAAAAATACTCTTCCTCCTCATATAGTCATATATCCCACATTCATTATAAAAATATCACCATTATTATATTATAATAATATAATAAAATATTATTTTATCAGAAAAGATAAAATATCAATTTTTAACAATTGTCACTTTAAAATTTTTTTTCATCTATATCCACATAAAATGAATATTTTCCTCATCATATAAATCAATAATTAATTATTCACAAATAATATTACAGAATCACAATAATGACAACCAGGCAGTTCCCAGGAAAGAGGGGGCTTTCTAATAAAAATTTCTCCTTACTGGCGCACAATTAGGTGACCAAACCTCTTCTTAGACAGAACTTTCTAGACATTATCAATAATGTTGTTTAATAATATTATTCAGATAATATGAATTATTGCTTCGATAATAAAAAATACTGTGTAGTGATAATTATTAAAACAACAGTAATATAAAATATCAACGCAACAATTATTGAATCAATAAAATACTGAACAGTAATTATTGTAACAATTATTGAGTAGTGTATTCTTACGTAAGAATCAATAATTCAACAATACTGTTGTGTAAACCGCAGGTAATCCATCTTTGTGCAACAACGCGTGTTACTTTACTTTACCCACCGGGTATTCCAACAGTGTTAACGGTAACGATTATGCCG
Organism: Panax quinquefolius; assembly: GCA_020205615.1. Taxonomy (NCBI): domain Eukaryota; kingdom Viridiplantae; phylum Streptophyta; class Magnoliopsida; order Apiales; family Araliaceae; genus Panax; species Panax quinquefolius. The sequence continues at coordinate 82,424,851 of CM035174.1, read as the reverse complement.
TTATTTATAAAAACTCAAATTTGTCGTTTTCTTCATCTGACAGTTATCCGTTATGGGGCCCATAAATGGTTACGCCGTCGTACGAATATTCCCCAACAGAAAGAATATTCCACGACCAAACGAATATTCCCCGATAGAAAGAATATTTTATAACCACTTGAATATTTTGAAAAAAATTTCATATATCACCCTTAACTTTAACTTTTATCAATTTAACCATTTACTGAATTGTAATTATAAGAAAAATTGAATACTTTTATTTCATAAAATTCGGGGTCTTATACCGACAACGTTGCACCAGTTTTTCAACCTCCTTCTGAATAGTAGGCCAGAAGTAATTAGCATGCACTAACTGCAAAGTCCTGTCTCTCCCCACATGTCCCTCGCCATGCAGCTCTTTAAGGATTTTCAACTGCAAACTATAATTTGGAACACATAGTTGGTTGCCTTTAAATAAAAATTCATCATACAAATGGAAATCTGTTCTCTCCCTTGCCCGAACCTTTGCCAAAATACCAAAAAAATATGGATCAGTTTCAAGTAATTCAACAAATGAATCAAAACTAGGTACCTCCACAGAAAGTCGAGTTAACTGCCCCTTTCGCCTACTCAAAGCATTAGCCACTCTATTGGTAACGTCGGATTTGTGTTTCACCACAAAAGTGAACCTTTGGAGGTGAGCAACCCAACTCGCATGTGTAGCAGAAACTTTATCTTGACTGTGCAAATGTTTTAAAAACGCATTATCTGTATACAAGATAAACTCCCGCGCGCTGAAATAAATAATGGTACCAATGCTTAATAGTCTAAACCACAACATAAAACTCAACATCATAAGTGTTATAATGCAACTTGGCACCTGACAGTTTCTCACTAAAATAAGCCACTGGCCTGCTTTTTTGACTCAAAACAACCCCAATTCCCACCTTGGAAGCATCAGAATGCAACTCAAATGGTTGATGGAAATCTAGTAATGCTAGAATAGGAGCTGTGGTAAGGCGGTATTTAATCAGCTCAAACGCCTCGTCTGCTTCATCTGTCCAAGAAAACTTCCCATCCTGCTTCATACAATCAGTAATATGAGCCATAATACTGCTAAAGTGAAGAATAAAACACCGATAAAAGGAGGCTAACCCATGGAAGTTTTTAACTTTAGTAATGGTACTAGGTCTTGGCCAATGCTTCACAGCCTCTACTTTGGACTCATCTACCTACAGCCTCACATCGGACACAATGTAACCAAGAAACAAAACCCTAGGTGTCAGAAATACACACTTTTTAACGGCAGCATACAATTTCTCCATACGCAGCACATGAAGGACTTCTCGCAGCTGACTAAGATGCTCGCTCGGGTTAACACTGTATATTAAAATGTCATCGAAATACACGATAACACATTTACCAATGAAAGGCCTCAAAACCTGATTCATTACACGCATGAAGGTGCTAGGTGAATTGGACAACCCAAACGACATGACCATCCACTCGTACAATCCCTCCATTGTCTTAAAAGTTGTCTTCCATTCATCGCCAACCCTAATTCGGAGTTGATGGTACCCACTCTTCAAGTCTAACTTAGTAAAAATATATAGTAGCCACACTAAACTGATCCAGCAGGTCATCCAATCGAGGAATAGGAAAATGATACATGATCGTTATTTTGTTGATGGCTCCATTGTCAATGCACATCCGCCAAGTACCATCTTTCTTTGGAGTCAGAAGGGTTGGTACTGCACAATGACTCAAACTCTCCCGAATGTACCCTTTGGCCAATAACTCTTCCACATGTCTCCTTAATTCTTCATGCTCTCTGGGACTCATCCTGTAATGAGGTCAATTGAGTAAAGTTGCCCCAGGCTCCAGATCAATTTGATGTTGGATATCATGTATTGGGGGTAATCCTTCGGGTAGTTCCTCTAGAAATACATCACTGAACTCTTCGAGAAGTGGTTTGACTGCATCAGGAACCTCTGCTTCCTTGTCTACCATCCTCCCGATTAAGGCATACACTATTTTTGTCTCTTGCACCACCTCCTCAAACTGTGCTAAAGTCAACAAACTAGCACTGCCTTTATTTTCTTCCCGCTTGGGCACTAACACAATCTTCACCCCCCTCAAACACAAAGCTGTAAGTATTCATTTTACCGTTATGAACCACCTCTCTATCAAATTTCCAAGGTTGCCCCAACAGTAAAATGAATGTATCCATAGCTATTACATCACACCAAACCTCGTCCTTGTATTTTTACCCCACACAAAAGGATACCAGTGCCCGTTTTGAGAGAGTCACCTCACCCCCTTGTTTTAACCAGGCTAACTTGTATGGCTTTGGGTGCTTTTTAGTTATTAGTTCCAACTTTCGAACTACCTCCGCTGAAATTATATTCTCACAACTGCCCGCGTCAATCATAAACTTATACACCTTCCCTTTAACAGTACAAGTTGACTAAAAAATGTTGCTTCGCAGCCAATCATCATCAACAACCCTAGGTGTAAGGCAGGACCTCCTCACCACCAATGTAGTCCCAACATCACAAGTCACCACCTCCTCATCCACGCCTTCTGAATCAAAGATCGGTTCACCAGTTAGTAAGGCTTCATCCTCGATAGCATTACCTTAATCTATTTTTGCAAAGATCGCCCTTTTTCCAGTCTTCTTGCAATCAGCATGCCTGTGCCCCGCTTCACCACATGCAAAACACTTGATACCACTAACTGGGCCAATCCTCCTGTTATTATTTGTTATTGCTCCCGTTTTGGCTATTGCCCCCGCAACTGCAACCTCGCCTGAACGGCCGCTATTGACACCTATTCCTGAATACCCAAAACTAGAAGATTGTCCAAAACCACCAGAACGCCTCTTCCAATCTGCACAGCCCGTTGATGCACCATAGAAACAGACATCGGATCAAACATGTTGACTCTCTTTATTTGGTCTCGTAACCCCCCAATATATCGGGCTACCAACTGATCTTCTATCTCATGCACCTCGTTCCGAGCAATCAGCTGGCACTACAACAAAAAGGGTTATTTCCGACAGAATATTCCGTCGGTAATAAGCATATTCTGTAGAGGTTAACCTTATTTCCGATGAAATATTCAGTCGAAAATTCGGTCGTATATAAGCAGGTCGAAATTAAGTCCGTCGATCTTTCGGTCGAGGATAATTAACATCAACGAACTTATCCTCGACTGAATATTCAGTCGGGGTTAATATATGTCAGACTGAAAACCTTCAGTCGAGGCTATTCGATCGATTATAACCATGACACGTGGCATCGTGACAAGATTTGCAGATTCCTTAAACTCGACGGAATTCCGTCGAGCGTATCACTATTCCGTCGAGAATAGATGTGACACGTGTCACATGGCCAAAATGGGAAGGACTTATTTTCGACGGAAATCCGTTGAGAATACTATTCCATCGAGAATAGTGTTTTTTTTAATATTTTATTTGTTTTTGCAATATTCAGGGATTTAACCCACATCTTGTACTTGTACCTGTATTTCCAACAACACATACACATACACAAGCTAACAATATAACCAATAACATGAATTACAATTACCAAGGCCGACAATATGTCAAAAACCAAAATAATGCAAGGTTTAAACTACAATACATAAAAAATAATGTAAACTACAAAATAATGTAACTCAAAATGTAAACTAAGTCAAAAATAATGTAAACTACAAACGAATGTAAACTAAGTAAAACTAGTAGAGCCCCCGGTATGAGGATGATCATCGGGCGGGCGTCGACGCTGCTCTGGAGTATGAAAATCGCCACCATCGTCATCCCGCTCGTCAGTCCGCTCGTCACCCTGTTGATACAATATAATGTACTCATTAGTCCATATATATGATTCAGTTAAAGATAACTACATGAAAATTAAATTACATGCAGAATATATATTCGAATGTGTTGCGTACAATTATATGGCAATTGTTTAATTATTTGATTAAGGTAAGAAAAAATCATTTTCAACTTGAAATAATACATACTTGATGTACGACGATACTTCAGGCATATTCAGAAGCACGTATGTAGATACAATCTTTAAATCTTTATCGGTTAGGTAAGTCGTCGTCTCATGTCCAAATGGTTTGGCCGGATATGTGAATACATCCAACTCATCAGCACGCGTTTGGGGATCGACGACGACCTCATTCCGACTTAGACGATTGTGCTTCGTTGAGACTACATCATCAAAGTATAGCGAGCGGAAGTTGACAAGCTCTTCCTCCGTATAGCGTTCAGCTATAGAACCCTCTACACGAGCTTTGTTTTTAACTTTCTATTTTAATCGACGCATATACCTAAAATATGACAATATATCGGCTAAAACAAATATTCAGGTGATGATTATAACACAATATGTAGGTGATATTACCTCTCAAAAGGATGCATCTATCGATATTGCACCGGTCCTCCAAGCTTAAATTCATATGGCAGATGAATAGGCAAATGCTCCATCGAGTCAAAGAACCCTGGAGGTAAGATTATTTCGAGTTTACGCATTGTCAACACTATATTTTTCTCCATCTGCTCCACATCAATGTACCTTATAACAGTAGAGCAAATATCCTGAAAGAAATTTAAAAGTGCGGTAAATGCATCATTAATATTCCTCGGTAATACTTCATGAAAAGCAATTGGAATCAACTTCTGCATGAAACATGACAGTCATGACTCTTGAATCTGGTAATTTTGAACTGCTCAACTTTAGTACATCGAGAGATGTTAGAAGCATAACCATCTGGTAGCTTCAATGCACTAAGCCACTTGCAAATGTTTTCAACCTGTTACTTGGTAAGACAAAATGGAGCTTTTGGTTTTGAGTTGTTAGACCGCGAGCCACAATTCACTTTGATGTTCATTTCCTCCAAGTCTTTACGTGATTTATCATTGTCTTTTGTTTTACCACTCAGTATCATACGATTGTAAAACAAGTTCTCGAACACATTTTTCTCTGTATGCGTGACATCTATGCAATGACGAAGTGCTAGTGTGCCCCAATATGGCAACTCAAACCAAATGGGTGAGTGTGTCCAATTATGAGCTTTACCGTACCCTATTGCTCTCAACTTACCATGCTCCTTCCCAGGCGGTGGAAATATCAAATCATTTAGCCATCCCAATACATCGCTGCTCGACAAGTGACCAACAACCCCCTTATTTTCTATTTTTCTATTGAACTGTGTAGACATCTTTCTATAACTGTGCTCAACAGGCAAGAATCTTCGAGTAGTTCCAAAGAAACTAGTTTTTCGCCCATGACGCAGTTGTGTTCCCTGCACATCCCCCATACAGTTTGGACATGACAATTTACCATGAGTCGACCAACCACTGACCATTCCAAGTGTCGGAAAGTTAGTGATAGTCCATAACAAGGCTGCCTTTATCAAAAATTACGCCTTGACATGATTATCAAAAGTCGAACCCTGTTTCCCACAACATCTTAAGTTCATCGACTAACGGTCTAAGGTACACGTTGATGTCTTTTGTAGGACTGTTATCCCCCGGTATTAGTAAAGTTAAGAAAAGATACGGATCCCTCATGCACATTGGCGGTGGAAGATTGTAAGCTACCATAATCACTGGCCAAACAGAGTATGACTGACTAAAATTATTAAATGGATAAAATCCATCTGTAGCCATGTCAAGCTTGACATTCCTAACATCGTTGGCAAATTATGGAAAATTAGCATCAAAATTCTTCCACTCATCTCCATCTATTGGGTGAGTAAGCTGACCAGGGACGACGTCCCTTGTCCTATGCCAACGCATACTGGCTGCAGTATGCGAAGACATGAATAGACGTTGCAACCTCGGCGCAAGAGGAAAGTACCGTAATATCTTCTTCGGAACATGTTTCTCCCTCCCCCCACATTTTGTGATTTTGTACCGAGGCAAATTACATATATCACACTGCACCTTATCTTTGTCCTCCCCATAGTATAACATACAGTACTGCTCACAAGCATCGATCTTCTCATACCCAAGATTCAACCCCTTAACCATCTTCTTCACTTCATAGTAACTCGCGGGCAATGTATTATCCTTAGGTAAGAACTCCCTGAAAATAGCAAGTAAATCATTGAATCCTCTCTCACTGCAGTCATGCTCATTCTTGTAGTATAAAAGCTTCGTCACTGCAAAAAGCCTGGTGTGCTTGTCGCGTTCAGGATACAATGGGGTCCCTGATTCAGATAGCATCTTGTAGAAGGCAGCTGCTGAATCATTTGGCTTTTGTTGATCAGCACTGCTTGACGCAGGCTCATTTTTAGCTCAGTCAATATTCGTAAGGGCCATACGCATCTACCAACATCTCCACGACATCATAGTTATCTGACTAGTCTACAGTACTGTCTGAAAGTTCTCTAAACTCAACTGATTCCCCGTGATGAATCCATACCGAATACCCATCCACAAACCCATGTGAATATAAGTCAAATTTCACTTCATCGGCAGTCTTCCATATCATGTTCTTACAATTGAGACACGGGCATCTCATCTTTCCGTTCAGATCATCAGCATGTTCTATTGCCTTGTTCATAAAATTAGACACCCCGGCACGGTACACATCAACTAATCTCCTCCCATCAATCTTTATCTTACGGTACATCCAACTCCGGTCGGCATCCATCTTTAATTGAAGAAAATACCCAATTAGATCAAGAATAATCATGAATGTGGTCCAAGCATGAATTTAGTTTACCTAGTTTATATCTCCACTCTATAGGGGTTAAGCTTCTATCCCGTTCCTGGATGTGTCTCCTCACTAGTGCCAATCTTAAGCATGTTTATACTATTTTCAGAAATTTTCAGCAGCACTTCCCTATGGTCTCCAAGTACACGAAATAGACCAAGAAAACTTAGTCTAAGTATGCACTCGGAGAACATGTAGAGACACCAGCTGAAAGTTCCTCAAAATTTATAAAAACGCACCCTGTGCATTGGCACCGACCTAAGTGAGAGACATAACATCCAGTAACAGTCCCAAACTGGGGACTAATGAGTGAATGTCGAACGGGTTTCTAAGTTGACACCTCCAAAGCATATATGTCTTCATCAAGATAAACTAAGTATAACATTTGTTTAGTTTGAACGATAAGATATGGTTCCCATATTTTATTATGGGAACCAGATCATATCATTCAAACTAAGCAAATGGTACTTAGTTTATTTTGCCAATAAAAAACTAAGCAAGTGATACTTAATTTATTTTGTTAAGTAAGTGCTACTTAGTTTATTGAATATTGCATCCCAACTAAGCAAATGCTACTTAGTTATTAATTGTATTTAATTGTACTTAATTTTATTTAATTGTATTATATTATTTCGCATCCCAACTAAATAAATGCTACTTAGTTAATTTTATTTAATTTTAGTTATTAATTGTACTTAATTTTATTTAATTTTATTTTATACTATAATATATAATATAATTTTTGATTATTTTATTAAATTAAAGTTTAAATCGATTTATTAAATTAAATTATTTTTATTATTTTATTATTTAATTTAATTTATTTTTTAATTTAATTTTTTTAATTTAATTTAATTTATTTTCATTGTTTTATTAAATAACTAAATTAAATTAAATTAAATTTATTTTATTTTATTCAATTCAATTTAATTTATTATTTAATTCATTTATTTTTATTTTATTAAATCAAATTTATTGTTATGCTTTAATTTGTTTTGTTTTATTCAATTTAATTAAATTTATTATTTTATTTTATTTTGTATTATATTATATTATCAAATTTTTAAAATTTATTTTATTTAATAAACTAAATTAAATTTATTTCATTTTATTTTATTTTAGTAGTAAGAAACTAAGTAAATGCTATTTAGTTTATATGTTAATATTGGGAAACTAATTACATAATAAATAAATATACTTGCAGGGCCCATAAATTTTGTAATTGCATAATTCTAACAACAATTCCGTCAGAAATTCCGTCAGAAATATCAAATATACCAACAATTAACATAAGGCAGACAATCCTATCACTACTAGAAAAACAAGAATACGTGACGGAATTTTGTGATAGTTTTTTAAAAACAATCACAAAATATAGTAATTTGTGATGGATTTTTTAAGCAATCACAAAATAATAGTATATATGATGGCTCTTAGTGATGACTGATTTTGTCATCAATGTAATATAATTGTGATGGTCATGTCAATCACACCAATTTTTTCACGCAAAATAAATTTTCTTTTTGTGACGCACTAAGTCATCACTTATAGATATACCCTTTTCGTGATTGCATTTAAGATATCACTAATATTTTAATATAAGAAATAATCAAAACAATGTTTTATGACGGTCGTGACAATCATTAAAAAGTTAGATTTTTTGTGACGACTTTTATTTGCAATTACAAAATGAAGGTATTTTATGATGGAATTTTCAAACCGTCACAAAAAAATACAATATATGATGGCTCTTAGTGATAACTAATTTTACCATCATTATAGAGTATTTGTGACTGCCTTTGCAATCACCAAATCTTATTTGAAAGTAATTTTGTTTAGTAAGTCAACTCACATATGTTTCCTTTTATATTTTGTTTTAAAATTTTAATCATGATCTGGACTTTGGTGTAGTGGTAATACTCGTTATTTAGTTTGCAAATGGGAGAGGGTTCGAATCCTACAAGTATCATTTGATACAATTAATATAGTGAAATAAATTATACGTAAATAGAGATTCACGTTCTTACATTTGATTCCTAAAGTCTTATTTTTTTTTTTTGTGATGACTTTGACAATCACAATAGATTATCTGTTAATGTGATTGTATCAATCATCACAAAAGCACTAAGCGTTTATGTGATTGCCAAAACCAACACGTAAAACTTTTCATGATGGACGTATACAAGACGGCCATTGTGATGCTTAAAGCCATCACGTAAACCTTACGTGATGATTTTCCTACTTTTTGTGATGGATTTAGGCCATCACAAATGACCATTTTTTAGTAGTGTATAATCAATGACAAAATCAATTATACTAACAATCACAACAATTGAGTAAATTAACCTAAAATTGATAAGATAGTCCAATAATCAATCATACTCAAAACTTAATCCAAATTAACCAACAATCTGCGATTCAGTTCATGGCAACAAAATAGACCAAATTATATGCTAGCAAAAAAAATAGAGAAGTAACAACTATATGCTACAGCACTGCCGGAGGGGGAAAACCACTGCCCGAGGGGGAACAATTATATGTTAGACCAACAACCAAATTCAGACCAATTTCATACTTTTAGTAACAATATATATATATTCACAAAGTAATCCCATATAAAATTATACCAACAATTATATGCTAGCAAAAAAATAGAGAAGCAAATGGGTAGGAGAAAATGCTAACCATCACGGAGGGAGGAGAAAAAAATTTGACGGAGGAGAAGGAGAGGGAGGGAGGGGGGAAAAGGTTGCTTAAAAGGAGAAGTTACTGTGGTGGTGATGAGGGAGGAGAGGTGGTGGCCGGAGGGGAGGAGGAGGAGGAGGAGGAGGAGGAGGAGAGGTGGTCATGAGGAGGAGGAGGAGAGCGAGCTAAGAGAGATAATGAGAGATAACACTGAGGCGGCTGGGGGAAGTAAACTGGTTAGTTCAGTCGACTTTAACATACTTTCAACGAACTATTTTGTCGAGGATAACACATATTCCGTCGAGTTTATACTCGCGCTGGCGGAAAAGCTTGGCGCCAAGGAGGATGGCTTAATTCCGACGGATGTTCGTCGAGGATACATTAAAGTCGACTGAATTAATATCGACGAAATATTCAGTCGGTCTTAACGTAAAGTCGACTGAATATGTTCGGTCGAACTTAATTCCGTCAGAAATAAACCTTTTTCTTGTAGTGTGATAGAATTCAGTTGTGTTATCTCAAATTTCACAATCACAACACAATTTTTAAATTTTTTTACATTTGAAACAAAGATATTTGAAAACAAAATCAACAATTTCATTTCAAAAAAAGTAAATCTAATTCCAATTGAATAGACAAGTTTTATTTATTGTGGAGAAAGAGATTTAGGGGGGCGGGGACGGCAGTTGAGGGGCAGGAAGGAAGCCAGAGGCGAAGTGGGGGTGGTGGACGAACAGGTTGGGGGAAAGGGGCGGGAGAGGGGGAAAGCCGGAAAGAGGAAAGAGAAGTGACGGGAAGAGGGGGGATTATCCTTCTTCTTTGTCTATTTTTTTAAAACAAAAAAATTATAGTTTAAAATTTTAGATAAATACTCATTTGTTCATTTAACTTGTATTCTATTTAATTTATAAAATTTTAAAATAAAAATTTTGCTATTATTTTCTTTAGAATATTAAAATAACAGTTTAATATTTGTTAAGATGTCTCTTTTATTTTCTATTTTTATAATTAATTTATTTTTTAATGAAGCTAACCCGTATTTTAATATGATCAAACCATATAAAAGTATTTGCGTTCACGGAAAATTATGTATTCTTGCCAATTTCAGTCGCAATTTGAATTTTTAGGAGTGATTGTATGAAATTAAATAGTTGATAAAGGATTTGTAAGCCTAATTACTTTAGACCGAATGATGAAACTTAACAAAATGTGTTTTGCATAATTTGAAATTATATATAACTCAATTCGATAGTAACGTAATGTCTTCAAATTAACTTTTCATCACAATTCTATTATCATGTTATCACTATTCAATTAAAGAATTAATAAATTTAGGGATGAACATTGAACAATATATTATATATCTATAAAATTATTAATTTTACAAATGATCCTTCTAATTGTGGAACAATAGGGATATTAATTCGATAGTAATGTCATCAAATTAATTTTTCATCACAATTCTATAATTATATTATCACTATTCATTAAAAAATTAATAAATTTAGGGATGAACATGAAACAATTATATATCTATAAACTTTATTAATTTTATAAATGATCATTTTATTGTGGAACCAAGGAATATTAATTATAGGGTCCTTAACATTAATATACAATAATTAGAAAGTAATTACATTATTAGTGCATTCACAAAATAATTACAAAAATAATGCAATTCACATTAATAAGGAAACCTAAAATCAAGGAGAAATAACTGCCATAATTAATAATTCAAATTCAAATATCTGGGATCTAACAACAAAAACAAATTCAAATTCAAAATAATAATTCAAATTCAAATCTCCATCTTCCTCACAGTAGCCCTCTCCTCCGCTACTCCGCTGTGAATCTCCTTCTTCACAAGTTGCCCTCTCCTCTGCTACTCCGCCGCGAATCTCCGTTGTCCAAAACACCAATTAGAAGAAGAAGAATATTCGCCCTACAAAAAGTCTAAAAATAAATAGATGTAACTCTCATGCTCGAATTTTTTACGACTATTCGTTACCCACAAAACTAAAATGGTTAACTTTGTATGAATGATCGCTACCAACCAGCATCACATTCAAACTAAATTGGTAACTTAATAAACCTAATTGGTTACTCGTCTCAAGGTTTGGCAACATCATCTTCCTCCCCTTTCAACCGGTGAGACAGAGCGTAGTCAACCACAAAATGGTCGATGAGATGGAGAAAGGAGGTGGATATTTGATTAATCACAATTTCTTCATGTCCGAAATTCCAATTCAATTTCTATGTCCAAAGGAAAAATAGAACCTTTGACAGAGAGAGAGAGATAAGAGAGTGATGTATAATGTAATGTTGATAACCAAACATTCGTATCAAGGTAATTAGTCTTTTATACT